>JAOEJI010028908.1:0-12380 GCA_025448255.1 Umimayanthus chanpuru | reverse complement strand
ATTGTATCGTGTTCCTTTTACTTTTTTTTCTCTTATTATCATGTGTGAATGTAACTTACGTAGACGAAGCATAATAATAAATGAAGACTTCAACCAAAACCTGAACCTCTGGAAAAAGCAGGTTAAGGCGATTTTAAAAAGGAAAAGAAACTAATTGAACTGATTGAATAAGAAAACATGCAAATACAAGCAGATGTTATTTATGAGGATGAAATAACTCTGAAACAGCACAGGGAAACTATGCACCTGGTTACTCATTTGCTGGAGATACATGTACGAGGATTGCACCACGTCAACTGAAACTGAAAACAGAATCAAAGATCACCACATGTTTCAGATTGTAGCATTCAAGAACAGGGTATCAGCAATGACCAGCAGAAACAAGACATTCCCTTTTTACAACATTTTTGCCAAGTCTCGATGAGCAGAAAATACTTCTCAGTGAGTTAGCGGTACTGGTGGGCAGCAGTCAAAAACTTGACACACCCTGCACACCAAGAAAGATGTATTCAGGGCTCAACAATAAGCGTCTGAAGTTACTGGCCATTCAGGCCAGTGACTGTCGAGAATTACTGGCCCAGCTTCATAGAGCACTGGCCCGATCAAAAATCGAAAGAAGCCATATCCAAATTTCAATGTTTGTGTTTCTACGGGTATTCTTCATTACCGATTATGAATTAGTATGTGTATGACACTACTCGTTTTAGCATCATAATTTCCAGTGCATGTCTTTGTTTCAGTATCTGACCCTATTATTTTCGTACTCTAAATGGTTCCAGTTTCAGAAAATATTTCAGACCCATTTTCCTTGGAAAAACGTTTGAATAAATACGATTTTGCAGCAATTTGCCATGAATTCTTGTGTACAATTAGTTTCCGGGTAGTTTCCCGCCATAAATGACTTGTCAATTTCAGACGTCACACTAACGGATCATGTGAAGCGGCAGTAAAAAAATGCGTGCTCCTGTGCACGTTTCGTTGACCATAGTCACTTCGAAATCTCAGTCTGGCACTAAAAAAAGTCAGGTTTTGCATGTGGTAGTAATACCGGTATCTGGAAACGGATGTGCAGTGATTCTTCTGAAATATCTACCCTGTGATTTTATTGGATGAATGAAAAATGTTTTCAAGTAAGATCAGCAAATATCTCGCTATCTCCACGTACATAGCAATAACCTGAACATTAACAAAGCTAACAATGGCTGTAAATGCTTCTTTGGGATATATGTATGTTGAGATTTTGTAAGAGCAGCAAATTTGTGCTGAATAATAAAAGATGCTCATCTAAAAATTCATGTTCATAATTTAAAACATGTACACCTAACAATAATATTTGAAGAACTCGCGTTAATTTTGTGTTGTCAACGCGCATTGTTAATTTTCCTAGAATAAGGCAGTATCTTGCATTCTTCAAAAAAACATTTCTTTACTGGCACGAGATTGCACCAGAAATTTGAAAGGATGTTCCTTCGTCATTCAAAATCATAAAGACCTCGTTTCAACTCACTAATGATAACAATTCGCAGCAAACTTTGCAAAAAAAAACTCATGTTTCTCTTCATTATTTTCCAGCTCCTTCCACAAGCGACAAGATGTAAGTTTTCTTCCCCGGACAGCTCGTTTTTTTGCCACTTTCTTGTTTGCTTTTCCTTTTTATGCTCTGGCTTACTCGCCTGAATAGGGTTCTGCCCTGGTCATCGCATTTCCAGTTGAGTACAAAATCAGTCAGGCACAATGTATAACCATGCCTTTAACAACCGTCCAGCCTTGTACTTTACTTTATTGCGATGCAAAGCTCGATTCGTGTCAGCCCGATGACAAAATCCCAACAACCACTGGCATTAGTGTTTTATTTCATCATTGCTTTTTGTATATGAACTGTACATAACACTATACAACTTAACACAACACAGTAAGAAAGCGCAATAATTGTCACAACACCGCTTTATTGATTTCACCAATACTTCTTGTTCATATTTGACTCATAGTTGTTAACGTTGGTAATGTTGATTTCAGCAAACTTGAGATAAGATCGGACGAATTTTGATGTCTAACTTTTTGCTTCTTTCTGGTCTCCATTCACCAAAATCTTGCCAGCTCTTTTGGATAACACAAAATACTTCCAAATAACTTAGTGGCCCCATCAGTCCACCATTTCTCAAAACCCACTGGCCTGAACGGAGCTAAAAGTGCGTTCGGGCCATCAGGCCAGCGTTATTGTTGAGCCCTGGTAGTGCACTGTACATACATAACATAACATGATCAAGTTTGCCATAACTAAAAAAAGTTCGCTATAAGTAGAACTCTAGTAGACTGCCCTCAGGTCTTTCTGGTTGACTGTTTCTAATTTGTTACAGTCGCACTTTCTGCAAAAGTGCCATACAAGGCCGCAGTATGTCAGATATAACAGAATGGATGCTTTGCATATTCTTAGTTTTATGCAAAACTGGCATCAGCCTCGACCCTAGACCCTTGAGCTTTCCCTCTTACACGCAGTTGATATGTACTCCATTAGCTTGAGGTGGTATGCTGTTTGACTGCCATTCAATTTATCTTTACCTCCAACTGTATGTCTTGCTTGGACATTGCCATGGCCTGGTGTTTGCCGAGGTTGTCCTCCAGATAGTTATCCTTCACTGTGAACAAGGCTCCAGTGACAGCTGAGAGCTCAGCCAAAAAATGAGAAATGGTGTAGTGTCGAAAACTAATAGTTCCTTCAAAAACAATGTTTATATAGTGCTTGAAACTATAAATAATTATTCTCAACGCAATTATTGAAACTAAACTTAATAAATACATGAATAATTGTATCACTTTTCGGTTAAAGTACCAATAAAACTATAAAACTACCAACATTTTGAAACCATAAATCGGGAAACTTTCATTATTGCTCTAACATCTCTTAATCTCTTCTTAAGAAAATGTTCAATCGCCAATAATGTCAGTGTGGGTGATAGGTTTTACAGGTTAGAAGTGCAAACTGAACGATAACAGCAAAACAATTCTCAAATCAAGAAGCTAAGGGTTCGTACATCTACCTGGATTGGAAAACAAAAATCCGTTTACATGGACACAGGTTGGATACTATTCACCTGACCGGGCTCAGCTAACAGTCTGACTCGAGTTTAACATCTGTTTTTGCTCAGTCAAAAGACTGGTTTCGTAAGTTTTGCTTTGTTTTTGCGGTATTTTGTATGAAAATGGTGGACTGAAAGCAAACTGTTTGGATGTTTGCCACAATCCTTTTCTTTTTGTGTGTGTTTTGGCTCAGTTACAAGGAGTTAATGTGCATAACAATGCAGCAGCAAAGAATGTTAATGGCAGCTCAAAGTGAAGCAGTACTTGCAAATCTACAATGACACAACATGACTTCAAAAAAAAGCTGAACGATCGGCACATGAGAAAACGTGAATGTGCAAATCCTAGGCGCAATCATCAGTCAATTTGTGAACCAGTGTAATGGGGGAACATTGAATCAGTAGAGAAAATTTTATGTATCTCATTGAGAAGGTTCGTTTCACAGTTCCACGACATTTTTGTCCAAAGGCTTTGACTAATTTTTCTGAAAGATTAAGATCATTTTTCGCAAGAGGTGTAATTGGCATTTCTTTACCTTGTCTCTCAATAACAATGAAGGCTATTTGTGCAACCGTAAGTTTAGTTATAACTATCTAAAGATGTGGATGAAATAAGATTGAATATCTTGTTTTCAAAATTGATCAGTTTTCTACAAGCCTTCAGTTGTTTGGGTGGTACTCAAATTCCAATAGACACTCCTTTGAAAACAGTCGAGATTTCTGTTACAAAATGAAATACAGTTTGAGTGTACTGGTACTTTGTGACTACAGGGGTATATTTGTGGACGTCAAAATAATGTGGCCTGGAAGTATGCACGATATACAAGTATTTTTGAATTCAAATCTACAGAGAAAATTGTGCCAATGACTTGCCTCACCATACCGCCAGAAACAGATCGTCATCCCACCTCTCATACTTTGTGACCCACTGTTCCTGAGTATTGTTATGAAGGAGTACTTGTTAATGAAAAGGCAATATTCAAACAGAGGTATTGAAATACCGGAAATCAGTTTGAATGTGCATTTGGAATGCTCAAACCAAGGTAGCAAATACTGAACAGATCAAGTAGAGGATGTGCCAGCATTTATACAGACCTGTTTTATTCTTCATAATATTTGTGAGCTGAAAACAGATACATGTGAATCTTGTGGAAAGATGCTGTTGCCCATCAACATTCCAATTCCTGGTCAAATTCACCACCACTTTACATGGATCTGGGTTAAGTGAACCCATGTTTACATGCAAAACATCGAAAAGGGTTAGCAGGCAAGAAGGGTACAAACCCAACTGTATATTTGTTTTTCCTTGAAATAAAGGGTCAAAAAAGGAAAACCATTGAATAAGACAAAAGTCAGTGATAGCCAGGAAGACAATAGGATGGAATGTAAATTGTGTCTAAAAAAGCTAGTGACAAGCCTTGGAGAAGGTGCTAAGCAAGTACCCACTTGCAAGTCGTTTGGGATGCCAAAAACCTATAAAAATGACTGCTGACAAGGACCTTTGCTTGCAAGATTTAAAAAAAGTACAGAAGCACTGGTTGAAGCTTACCACTTGAAAGAAATGGGTAATGCAATAGCCCAGAAGTATTCCTAGTTCACTGCAGGTGAAGTTAGTACAAGCAAAATTGATTTAAGTGCTTATGATTGGGTAATTTTTTCCGAGGGACTAAAACGTGCAAAGGAATTTAGCAAGCTGTAGGTTGTCGTACAAAAGCTGCCATTATTGCCCCACAGGCAAGCTGCTGTCAAGAGAGGCTTTTCAGTTAATCGACAGAAAACCTGTCAGAGAAGGGTTACAAAGTTTGGCGACTGATTATTGACCACCTGAGAGCAGTTAAAGGAATAGAAGAGATTACTATTGTCAAGACTCTCTTGACCTTAACCTGCTATATATTCCAATACGAAAATAATTTTATATCTGATCTCTATCTGATTAATACCTGCTGGCTACCTGTCACTTTCTGTTTACTATATGGCTCAATATTTTCCCTATCTAAATCCTATCTAAGGTTCTTGGCAGATAGGGATCAATCTGATTACTATCTAACTATTTAACGTGCAGATAGTAAACAGATAGCTTATCTGAAATATATGTAACAGCTAAACTTTCAAAAGTAACACTTTGTCACACCTGGACAGCTGAAAGTAAGCGAGAATACACCATGCACAGTCATGGGCTGGTCGTAGCCAGCCTTGAACCACAAACCCAGTGAAGTTCTGGCATCTGGAGCAACGCAGATCCAATTTTATGTTGCATAAAAAATTTGTCAATTAATGTATACAGAAAGCTCGACGGTGGAGCAGTTGCTAAAATACTTTGCTACCTGACCCACCACTTGGGATTCAGAATCCGACGTATTGGCTTCTTTCACCCGAGGTATGTTTCCTACAAAACTAGACTCTTCGAAACAATGCCTCCTCAATAATTCCAGCATATTTTTTAAAAAAATAGATCTTTATAGTGCCTTTTAGCCGTTGCAGTAGGCCATTCGGTTTTTTTAACTTCAAAAGTTTTATTTGCAACAACTTTATGAGTTCTTTCTTTAAAATATTCAATATTTACAGGATTACACTCGCTTACATTTCATAAATTAAATTAATAATCTTATTTTCATGCAAATATTCTTCTGTTCATGCAATATGCAGAGGTTTTAGGAAAATGCGAGTGGATAAACTTTTCCAGTTCTTGTTTAATTGTTGTGCTTTTCATATTTTTGATTATACAATGCACTTACCCTCAAAGTCTTCCTTAAATTTCCCTAAAAGTATTATTCGAATTGTCAGAACTTTGTCCACAACACATCTCAAAAAATATTAACAACAACAAGTTTATTTACCCCTAAAACTTTTCATCAAAGTGTACAATTAAGTTACAGGTAATCCATAATATCTTCCATTACTTTATCAAAATCCTCCCAGAAGTGCGACAAAAATACCAAAACCGTAGTGAAGTTGTTTTCTCATACTTATTTTTAATTTTCAGTTTTCCTAAAAGTCACGCCCCTTTTGCTTCTAAAATTTTTGATTTCGAAGTTATCTATTTCAGATTCACATTGAGGACGGCAAACTGTTGTCAGAAGATAAGTACAAGTATTTTCGAGTACATCGTTCAGTGGATACCACACGGTATTCACTGAAAAATTACAGATCACTGATAACCTATTCTCAGTGATGAAAAGGTAATTGCTGTCGAGCACAGCGAGATAGCAAAATTTTCTCAACAAATTCCCAAATGTTTTGTACTGCAATGTTAATGGATGGCGAAAAAATTTCTCGATTTTTGTGCATTTGCTCCTTCCATCTATCAATTAATCATTCCGCTTCCAGTATCTATGCCCCTATGTTGCCAGGCAGGTGCACCCCATTTGTCTGCTTGCGTTGCCATGTATAGACCCTACGTCATGTCACGCCACATGTGGCGTGCACGTGTTCTGTCCCTGCAGGGTCGTTGGAGCACCCCACATGTCATACTTTTTCCACGTGCTCGTATCGCTGCAAAACTTGTGAAATTGTGGTGCGGTTGTGAAGTGCTGCCAATTTCTTAGTCTCTACTTTTGCGTCCCTTTGTGGCTGGATTTTTTAAAACCAAACTTACGGTAGGCAATTTTATATAATAGTATTTGTACCATAAATATTGGGAGGAAATCTGTTTGCTTGCGGAACAATTCATCAGGGCAACGAATGATTTAGCTATTTGACAAGAGGACGGCAATGCAGTTTTATGTCTCTGACAGCCTTGTTGTTCGATAATCTTGGTTCTTCAGTTTGTCATTGGACTACAGGAAACATTGACCATATTTTGTCAGTATAAGAAGAGAAACGACTCTTTTTTAAAAAATACATTTAATATCGTACTTCCGATCCTAAATTTAGGGAGAGATCCGGTGGTCTCGAGTTGGACCCCAGTTCAGGGACACACTTGTACATAGCCCACTGGAGGGCAAGTTGGGGATTTAAAAAAACATTTTAAATATCATAACTTGATTTACAAACATTCGTAAAACGATTTCCAAACAACAATGAAAATCCCGAGGAGAGCCGTCATACTAAACTTATTATTTATTTAGAATGAAACATACATACAAAAAAAGACGCAACGAAGGCCAAAAAGTATCCTCCAAAATAAAGGGAACAGAGAAACAAAAAGATTGTGACAATCTTGTTCAACAGCACTTGCCTTATCTTTGGTTACCCCTAGTTCTTCTCGTCTGATACAATTTCTAACTCGTCCTCGGAGTAACAGGGTTTAAAAGCAATTCGGTTATCGGGAGAAAATCAGGATGGCAATTAAAAAGCAATTTACACCCGTGACAGAGTTTTAAATGCTTTGCCTTGTAATTAAATAAATTAAAAGGAAAAATTCGAAAGTGAGAACAGAGTAAAACTGAAAAACTGCTGTTTCATACTGTATGTTTTGGAACTGGGCTACTTTCTGGAATGAAGGATGAACGACTGTCGCTGGTCATTTTACTTTAGAAAAATATAGTAAAAGAAAAAATAAATTGACCAGATAGTCCATCCAAATTAAAAACACTCTGAACATGTCTTCAAAAACGTCATCAATATATCATTTGCATGTCTTTTGTACCTTTAAAAATGCCAGCTACCTTTAAAATGTTTATTTATTTATTTATTTATTTGTTTGTTTGTTTATTTATTTAGTTAGTTAGTTAGTTACTTGATTTAGTTTCAAAATCCCTTAAGTAATACAAACATGTTAATAATTATGTCTTCTAAATTTCTTCATGAACAGACATCTTGCACAGACGGAAGCCGTATTTCATTCAAATGCAATGGCATTTCATTTGATGTTGTCATTTGTGGCAACAAGGCTGATTCGTTCATCAAGTGGCAATGATGCTTGGGTAGGTTTGTACAAATATATATTAATTACTGTGCTCATGAAATAACGTCCTTATTGCTAACAAAATCATATTGTCATTCTTTAAAGAAGGTATAAAGCTCTTATTATACCTGCAAACAGGTAAAGGTGGTTCTAGATAGTGTTCACATTTTGACAATCGATAGGTGCCAACGTCCATATATATTATAAATTACATCAGTTTGTTATTTCATAAAATTGCATCAGAAGCAAATTAACTATTTATATAAATTTACATACGATATATGGTTTAGGGTAAAAAGAGGTGCTCATTAGAAACACCTAAAGTAATTCAGGTCAATTAGCATATATATTATTTGATCGATGCGTTTATTTGAGGGCTGTATAATGTAAGCTATGAACTGTCAATTTTTTCACTTTTTTTCTCTTGCAAATTTGGCGAGTATGATATTAGTAATATTGATTTCAAATATTATTTGAATAAATTCAATGAATTTGTTGACGTCCCACTTGCCAAAATTTTGAAAACAAAAACTTCAAGAAACTGTGACTCATTTGGGAACTCGTAGGACAACGCTTCCGCTTTCTAATATAAAGGCAAATAAATACAAATTAATGCTTGTGATATATAAACGTATACATATATAGTTTTAGACACACGTTTAATGTTTTACGTGTGTTGTCATATTTTTAGTTAAAAAGAGTACTATCGAATAAACGTTTCCTATAAGTTATTTGGATGCGATCTCTAGTGACTTTCTGACTCAGAGGAGTGCAATATTGGCTTAATTTACTCTCCCAAAGAAAAGAAAAATATTGACAAGTCCCTCACGCAGGAATTGCTGTCAAAAGCCCAGAGGGTGCCAAGCCGACAAAATGCGCTAATAGTTTCTGATGGAAATCAAGCCAACAGTCCGAGCAAGACATGCATCAAGATCGTATGTAATCGTCACAGAAGATGAGAGAGAGTTCAGGCAGAACCAGAAACATCTGAGTAAGTACATTACTATGATCGACAAGTCACTGAGATTCATATATTTGACAGTTACCTAAAACCCCCAAGTAGCCTAGTGTTGTAACAGGTTTTTTAAAAAATCTAGTGTCATTATACACGGGTTTTTTACAGTATTGAATATTATGAATATTATGAACAAATTCGCCATTAATTACTAAAAAATTGAGGTTGAAAAAGGACAAAACGGTTAATCAAATTACAAACAGTTCACTTTTTTTAAAAATTGTTTGTTGTACAAGCATCTGAGCAAACGAACCCCCAACCACAAACAACTTAAAATGAGTAAAAGAGGACAGCTACAATAATGTTTATGTAATAAAAGCAGTACAATAATAACGTGAATGTAACACTTATCATCTTCATAGCTACCATTGATCATCGTCAATATCATATCATCGTCACTCTTGTAGTCAGAAATTGTTAGATTACCTCGACCAGTGGGATTTGGTAATTAAGCTCTATACAGACTAATTTTATGACTGACATCCTCTTTATCTAACATAATATTATGTTATATGATAAACAAATAATCAAATGGAATTCAATGCTATTTTGCAAAAATTTGGTAGTCTTTTGTTCCAAATTGTACTGGGCTCAGGTTAGTTACAGGTACAAATCAGTGCTGTTGGAAACAAATCAAGCCTGTGATTGGTTGCAGGACAGTTTCATAAAATTGTATATAAATATGTGAGACTTCGCGTGCACATATATTCGCTTCTTACAAACTGTACAATGCTATATGCACTGACATTTTCAAGTTATTTCTTTCAACCCCGTTCCCAGAATCCCCTCGGTATGGCCACAGAGGGCGTAGCCAGCCTGTTACTTTTTTCCCCAAAGCCCAAGGATAATTTTGTCTGTCCTGTAGCTTCATTTTCTAAAATAAGAGAAAGTGGATAAAGAAAAATGCCAGGAATCAGAAAGGAAAACTTGTAAGCCCAGGCTTAGCTGGCCTACTGGTAGCTTCACGCCTGATGGTGGGTAGGAAAGCTATGTTGCTGTTATTATGGAAAATAGCATGGATCACGTGATCAAATTGTGCAAAATTAAAAACTGAACAATTGAAGAAATCTGTCCAATGTGCAGGAACAGTATGACCTCTTCTCTCCCACGGATAAGAAGTACCTTCTCTTTATCTCTCTTTTTAAGTTTAAATCATGTTAAAACTGCTTCGGAGGTTTTGATCATGTGACCAGCTATTTGACAATGCATTTCCACCAACCAGTTGATAAGGAATATTAAGGAGAATCTTGAAAGACGCCCGAGATCTGTGCTACAATGGTGTTGTTTTCATCTGTGAATGGGGCTCGCCAACCATTGCACTGTTCAAACCAACACTAAAAGCCTCAAACGTGATGCTTTGATCAGTCACCTTCAATGCCTTGAGCTAAAGCCCCAAGGAACTGTTCCTCTTCTCCGTATTGCTGACTCAGTGGAACATGTTGATTATGTTCAGGTTAACCCTCCTCTTGACAAACTGTCGGCAATTTGCGCAGCTGGTAGAGATATTTTGCTCTGTACTGACGAGGGCACCAGTGATATTTTCTAAGTGACTCTTGAAATTGGATGGTGTAACAATCTACGGAATCGTTTTGACGAAGATTACATCTTATCCTGAGCACATCTCAAACGTCGAGTCAATTACAGTGATTAGACAATTTCTTATTTTTCAGTATCCTCAAGCAATGCCAAATATGGTGACTTGTTTCGATATTCCCTTAAAACAAGTGAAGTTCTGTCAGTTTTGAGCAACTCTGCAAACCCTCCCTCAGAAGTTAGAAAGATTTCAACATATAACACAAACATTGTGTTTACAGACCAAAAGGCCAAACAAGAAGATGGATGATCCTGCGCAAAACTCAGTCTAGGTCTTGTTGGGGTCTGGTAGAGTTGACAGAGCAGTTATGAGGATAATCAACGCATGAGGTTTGTCATTTATATCTTATAGCTGATCAAAACACATGCCATTATGGCAACCAAATACAATGCATACCTGATTAATAAAAGCCAATGGAAAATTTGAAAAAAATGTTTTAAACTTTGGAGTTTACCCTTGAATGTAATATGTGACATAAATAGGGAATTGTATACTAACTACTTACCAATTTTTACACCTTTTATGTCAACGAGTGCGGCACTATTCGGGTCACGAGTTTACACGAATTTGTTTAAGTTAACCGATAATCGTGAATTTTAACTGATACTTGGTCCAAATTTTTACAATGTAGAGGATAACTGATATTTAGGTGAACTGTTAGCTGATAACTGATATTCCAGAACCTCCTGCATACAAGACAATCCCGATATGATACGCCAAGAGAAGAGTTACTACTGCGACTCTCTTTGTTTGATATATTTTTGTGTAATGGCCAAGCCACAGATTATCTTGAGAGTGATACACAATGAAAAAAATAATTCGATTCAAGAAGTTAGTCTTTAAGAGCTGGCAAACAAACAATCGATTCTGTGTCGTTTAAATGAATTTACATTTAAATTTAAACAGTTGCTATCCATATAATATAATCTTGTGTTATTTTCTAACCAGCATAATTTGAAATGGTTTAGTTTAAAGACCTTGTGCTTAAGAACTCACACCTTTCAAACGTCGCGACTTCGTCCGGACAGTCCCGATTTCTTTAAAACATCCTACCAAGTTAAAATTGTTCATGCTGTTGTTTAAACATTTTATAAACAAAACAGTATATTTTGGTTACAGGTGTAATTGCTGTTTCAACATTTTAAAGCAAACAAATTGTCGTTTGATTCTCGAAAAGCATGTCAGTTTTTAGTAAAATGAAGGTGTTGATAATTTTGCTGTTAAGTTTTGAACATTGACAAACATGGGCTACCACACCGCACAAAACCCATGAAATGTCAGTTCCATGTGCTGAAGCTCATTGCAGATATGCGTTTGATAGTGTACTTTATTTATTAACAATAAAAACGCCACACTCTTAATTTCAAAACCGGGAGTACGAACAAAAAAAGTTTGACTATATGCCTTTTTAGGGTGGCAACTGAGACTTCAGAGATTCTTAGAAAAATTATAGGGGACGTTTAATTGATAAAAACTCCTGGATTTCTAGATTTTTTGGAAAAAGTTTTAGTTGTCTGAAGGCCCTTGCGGGCCATTATTTTATACTTATTTAAATTTTATACTTATTCAAAAATGACAATGGCAGCATAAATCACTTGACTCTTCACTTGTTTCATTGCTTAAAGTGTGCTAATGTTTTCACTGATCTTTTCTAAGTTGACTGTTTTGAAATCAGCCTTTTCAGTAATTAAAGACACAATTTTACAATCTACATTTTGTTTGGTTTAGTGACTTTAGGCCTACCTGGTGCGGATCAAGGAGTGTTTCGGGTAGTAGTAGGGAATCGCCGATTCTGGCGCAATCGGCAATCTTAAAATCATCATTAAATTATTCGCCGAATTTTACCAG
>JAOEJI010027797.1:0-11209 GCA_025448255.1 Umimayanthus chanpuru | reverse complement strand
TAATGATATATAACATTATTAACTGTGCCTCTTGCATGCATGGTAGTCGCGCACTCGTTTTGCTATAGAAACTTGCCATAATTTATTTTATTTGGGCTCTTTAGGGCCCCGGCAAATACAAAACCCTTGAATTTGTAACACCGACACCCGCGACCTCCCGCGGATTTTGTTGGGACTGACAGCCCACGCGCGCCATGGACATTGTCACCAAAGATCTTCCATCTTCCTTTTCCTACTTCCTGCTTGCGTCCGTAGTGCTTCTGTACACTTGACAACAAAGTAAGCTCCATTCTGACAAACCTTCCCGTCTACAGTGTGTAGTTTCTATCTGTGGATGTCAGAACACAATCAAAAGGCCAAAACCCACCGTCGCATCAGCTTTTAATTGATGACACTTCACTCAGCCGAAGTGGTGTATTTTAGCATATTGTTGAACTTGTTAACGTTACAGCAATAAATGGATTATTCATGTCGCTTGGCAGGCTTTTTTTTTTTTTTGCTGTAGATAACATTTTTAGAAATCCTTGTTTATCAACCCCATTACCTACTAATGGCTTTTGCATCTGTAGAGTGGCAGAAAATAAACATTTCTGAAAACATACACTTGTCGTAATTATCAAACCCTTTTACCAGCAACGTTAAGACAGTTTATGACATTTGAATGGACAAGTACAAATATATCTTGTTGTCCATTTGTTCCCCTTTCATCGTATACTTGGCCCAAGTTTGAAAAGTAAAGTTAAGAAACCATAGAAAAAGTTTGATCGTAAAAAGATACTAGTGCCTAGTGGGCCAAGCTCAGATTTTCAAAGTATTGTCTCCTTAAACTTGCCATTATTCATTAAAACATTTGGGTGAGTTGTGAATATTTGAGAACTAGTTTCACGTCGAGTTCCCTTTGACTTCCGCTAAAATGATTTATTGGGTCTGTATTTTACAAGACTGACATCAAAGGGAATAGTATTCGCGACAGAATTAATTATCTTGGGAACAAATCGTATAATCCCTTCCACATTCTAGATTATCAGAATATATAGTGTGCGATTTTGTTGTTACTCACCGCAGCTCTCTCTCATTGAGTAAGACCCATTTCACCTCATTTTTCTAAAACTAAAGATTACATGTAATAAATCGAATAAAACTTCCTTTGTTTTCTAGTCACTGTGATTAAATGTAAAGCCACAATTGAAAAGAAGCCACTTCGGAGTTTGGATTAAGTGGTAAAGCCATTGTGTAGTATTTTCTGAGGAAACCTGTTATCATGCATTCGAAGATTCTTTCAGAACCCTATGGAGTTTTTTTATTAGTTATAACACGAACTCGTGGTGCGTTCTCTTTTTCTGAAAAAAGTAAATTGACTACACATTCGAACTAATCGCGCAATCTTAATGGATGAAACATTGATAAGAAGGCCTCCTCTGTTCAGTCGATCTGTTTAAAGCGTCAAAACTCGGACTAAGCGCTAATTGCACTTTTGTGAAGAACGCGGCTATTAACAAATAGCCTTTATGAGGGGGAAATGTCTATTTTAATGTCTTCGTGGACAACTTCAATAGGAAACACTGTCATCTTTAATGTATGTTTTCATCTTCATCATGCGACCAGAAATGGGAAACCACGATGATTGTGGGAGAGAGACTCTTAAATCCACACACTGACTGTACACCAATTTCATCTGACTTCCTTTTGACGTACTGCACTCTGCGCAAACTCAAATATTTTTAAAAGCTAAAAGCAATTAGCATTGTCAGTTTCCTCAGAGACTGTGATAACAGAAAGATGAGTTGAACGTTTTGTCTTTTTAAAAAAGATTTTTGCATTTTGCATAAAAATATGAAACTTTTACATGATCATGGAATATGTTCCTTTTGGTTGACTCCACACAGTCGATATCCAATTGTTTTAAGCACACATGAAGTGATACTGCCATATTTTAGATAGTTAGAATTTTTATCTAAGCTCAAAAAGAGCGGAAGTCGGTGGTTAAAGAAAATTAGGGTGTGAAAAGGTGCTGAAAGCTCTCTGAGAGACCGATAGTTTCACATTTTCAACCCTTGAGCTTTTAATAGTTTACGACCTTGAGCCTTTTATGTTTCAGACAAAGAATATAAAACCAGCGACCTTTTATATTTGAAAAGCTGTCCTTTTCCCTTTGTGAGAATATTAAATGTTGAAATGAATTAATGGTCAGTTTCGAGAGTGGTCATCGCATTAGTAGACCTTGATAAACATGCGCAATAAACATGCACCGACTTGACCTTTGAAGAAGACAAAAACAGAAAACTCGGAAAATTTAAGCTATATTTACAATTATAATTATAATGGCTTCTCCGACGGAATGAATTTGAAGCCAGTTTTAGAAATTCCTAAAACAGGCAATACTTGCAGAAACTATACTACAGTGCAGTGTATGAGTTAGGAGTAGTTTTCATATATATACACATTCATTCTGTTATTTTATATTCCCGGAATTATAACTTTCTCTACCCAAGGAGATCCAGAACGGTAAATTTGTTGATTTTGAGGAAAAATTATCTGAGGGCGCCCGCAGGCAGAGGAAGGAGATATCGGTCAAAAGGTGCAATACAGAGCTATATCGCCTTTTGCTAACTAAAAACAGCCGCACTCTTGTATAAATGGGCAGTAGCTTGATTGAGAGGACGGTGGTCTGTTTAGATAAGTCAGTCTTTCTACTTTAATTTGGTTTTAAGACAGAAATACATTGTACTCCAAATAGAGCTAAAAACAACAACTCACAGATGAAAATTCAGGAAAAGAGCAGGAAAATTTTTCTTATAATAGAATAAAACATGCAAAACGAAACAGCATGCGTATTTTGTGATGGTAATTTAAGTCAAAATGTCATTAAGAGCTCACGTAGTTCAGTGCCCAGGTTGTCTGCTACCCGCTGTACGCATGACCAAAAAGGCTCCATTTGTGATACTGTAAAAACAACTTTTTGTACTATGAAGAAGCCTAGAAGTCTGAAGATTTTAGAGAACCGAGCACCGCATTCTAAATACTATGGCTTAGAGGAAAATCTATCTTGAAGTTACCTTTTAATTGCTTCCTATGATTCGGAGATTCATTTTAAGGATTATTCGCAAGTGATGGATTTAGTAAACGGCTTCAGCCAGGCGTATAAACATTTGTTAAACACATTGCGACTACTTAAACACTCGCAATATCGGTTCTTAGCTGTACCGCTTTTTGACTTTCGCTGCATAACACAAAACTAATCAAAAACAACGGCATCGGGCCGGACAAAAGAAATATTTTGGCTAATTTTTCTGTCAAAGCGAGAGCGATTTCGGTTCCATACGCTTTTGCGATAAACTCTATGAAATGCCGAACATTAGTGACATTCGGCTATTATTGGAGAATTTTCAGGGTAAATCTTGAGCTATTTTGCTGAATAATCGAAAAACTCTTTTAAACAAATTAAATTATAATTTCATTTTTAAACTATACTTTTTCCTTTGAGAAAGATGCTTTGGCCGGTCCTCTTCGTAACAGGTTTCTCATATAAAACGAAAGCACTTTATACTCGGAGCTGTCACTTGAATTGTTGGCAATGCTAAAAGCATTAGCGACAAGAAAAACAAAAGAGTCAAGCGATAAACGCATGAGTCAGACCACAACGAAGCTTGCCGTTATGTTAAAATATTTAACAACCCTTTTCTTCAACCGTTCGGCCACTTAGTAAAACTTGAAGATTAACTGCTTGCATTAAATTGATTCCTTAAGAGTTTTTTCGTGACAAAGCCCGAGGCGACTTAGAGATGATATTAAAACATTACCATTCAAGCTTCCATAAGATAATAATCACCAAGATTTCAGCCTAAACACGGTCTTGCCGATAACACGCCTGATCTTCAGCGATACTGCACAATTGTAGTTGTTCTCGAAACAGTTAATAGCGTACATATCCACTTAATGTCCAATTTCACCTCTAACTTCGTCCTTTTGCGCAACTATGAAAATTGTAACTACTTTAGAGTAACAACAGGTTCTTACGATTCAACCTTTGCTTTTAAATCGTTAAGCGACAAGTTCGAGTGACCACATATACTTTTAGCATCTAAAACAGCATGCCGCTCTGGATTGATCATTTCATGATCAAGAAAGCAATTAAGGGGGAGAGGAGTCCCTTTATGATAGAGAAATAAAACAACAGTAGAAGGTTTTGTAATCGATAGAATTTTATTCAGTAATATTCTATGTGTAGTGCACAGTTACAGATGGCGAATGCTTTATGGTAACCTTTTGCGCAGAATGTAAAAATGTTCGGGAGATAAAGTATAATTGGCACGAAATCAGAAGAAAACAGATCGCACGCTAGCATTTTGTTGTAATCAAAAGCATTTAAAACTGTGATTATCAAACACACTCTACACGCGCATATGGACCGAATAAGTTGCTCCCAAGAACTGTCTGTGGCCTTCGTAGTAAGAGTTGATTATTGGTAATATTCTGTGGGCAGGTCAATTCAAAGTTTCTTGCTAAGAATATAGAATTATTAATCAAAATAATGAAAAGAGGGAGAGCGAAAGGTCAGTTCGCTAAACACAGTTCCGTTGTGCGCAGTCTATTAAGGACAACGGGATATGTTTAAAAATGCATTCATTCTTTTGGCTGTGGCAATGAAATTCGACCTTCAGCTACAGAGGAGGGAAAATTGGTAATAGAACATAATTCAATTTAGTTCTCTTGAGATACTTAAATACAGGAAGCTTGTGACTGTGTGTTTTTAAGGCAAGGACTGGTCGAGCGAAAATGCGTGCATATACACAATTAGGTTTGAATCAACCCCGAAGGCACAAAACCTTCTTAAACCGCACCTAGAGTGTTCCTACTTGACTGGTGCAATATCTTTAAGAGTGCCTCACTTTTAAATAACTAATCCATGTTGAAGGAGAAAACCCGTTCGTTTTTGGCACTATCAACTAAGTTAGAAAGGAGGATTGGAAACTAATAAATGATAGCAATTGAAGTTTATAGTTATGAAGTTGATCGAATTCCCCGCTGTGGCAGCACGCTTTTGATCACTGAATCTAAGAATATATTTATATCACATACAAGAAGCGCTTAATTGGTTCCTATATATTCCCCCACTTTTCTATATCCTTAATTACTCCAAACCTTTCAAAATATCCTCAGCTTGGTTCATAGTTCGGCCTCTGTACCTCTTTTGAGTCGACTTTAGCAAGTCCTTGTGAAATGAACAATTTAGGATGTAACTAGTCACCTATCGTTAATTGAGCAATAATTCCACGCGAGAAGACACGCAATCTACGAGGCTTAAACTAAATGAATAGAGGCATCAAGTAATTACAGGCAATCACAGGCTCTGTACAATTTCCGTTGTTAAATCTAAATACAAATAGAAGGCGCTCAGACGTTTATATGTTCTGAAGTTTATAGTTTATAGTTCTACCGTAACAACAGTCAGCGCAGCTCTTTTAGCTCTATTCATCTGTTCCTCTGTCCGTGTCAGAGCTGTCACTTCTCGTTTCTGAGTTTCCTTTATCAGTTCCGTGTTGTGACTCGCAGCCGGAGCTATTGCTATCACCATCCCTGTTTTCACCGATATCAGTTTGAGGACTAGCCGCCTCATTATCTTGCTCCTCAAGTAATTTCTCTTGTTTCTTCCATTTCGTTCTTCGATTTTGGAACCATATTTTTACCTGTGTTTCAGTCACATTCAACAAAGCTGCCATGTCACTTCGTTCAGTGGCAGTCAAATATTTTTTCTCTTCAAATTGTTTTTCCAGTTCAAATATCTGTCTGCCCGTAAAGGTAGTTCGCGCTTTCTTTTTCTTTTTCATATCCTTGTCCTTTCCTGCCTTTTTAGGTCGTTTTCCAGCCTTAGCTGTTGTGTGGTTGAGTGATTTGTCTTTTGGGTCTAAATCACAAACACCAAAACCGATTCAGTAAGTGTACAGTTCCTCATCACCTCATCCATTTGCCAAGTCATTAAGAAACGCTAACTACACCTCGGAGAAGCAATTTAAATATAATCTATGTTACTTACCCATGGAGTGTTTGACCGCTCGATTGGCTTTTGATTGAGTAGATACATCGTTGTTGTTGTTGTTGATGGTTCCACCATCGGGAAGTCTGTGATCCTCTCTACGAACTGCGTGGCTGCGATGTCGATCTTCTTCACCATGTGGGTGTTCCAAATAGGTTTCGCTTGGCCGGTGCGAAGAGTCGAGTCCGAGGATATCAGCTATATAGAATGGAGTTGGCCGTTTTGGTGGCTGGTTATAGATGTGTGGATGCCACGAACTTAGAGGTGGGTAATGTGTGGTCTGCATAGTTGGCTCTGAATCATTTGCAGCACGCCCAGGAACACTGTCGCTATCCAAAGTATGCTGAAGAAATGAGAGCGAGAAACGCTCGCGCGCCCAACAAAACAACTGCTTCAAAGAACTCTTAAACGGCAGTCGGTGAATCGTGCTGTGTTCCTGTCTTAAGTTTTGACAAGACGATCTGCGGCTTACAGGAAACCAGGCTGCTCTCGCTACGCCACGTTCGTGTGACGTATTAAATAAATCAATAACGTGATTGTATTGATGATAAGGCTAATTAGCAAAATTTGCTGACAAATGTTAGAGTCAGAAAAGTTCCGCCTGTGAACTCCAATTGGTTGAAGACACTGTGTAGTGCTCTGGTCGACCAAGCGATTGGTTAATTAAACGGCGGACCCATGGGCTATTTTCAAGGATTCCTCGTCCCTTATTCAGAATAATTTTTATGTCAATCAAGCGTTGGTACGATTCCGCCTGTTAATAGTTTCCGCACAGCACCTAAATTGAGAACCTTTTAACAGATGCTCAAGTGGTGGTAGAGGTGTGTATTTGTACGCTATAAAACTGTTATTCACGGCTGTTATTCACCAAAAGAGCAGCAATTACTTTGTTTTGCCCTCACCATTCCGTAGAAGCCACGAATGTAATCTTTCAGAATAAAGGTGGGTAATTCCTGCGCCAGAGTCACAAAACTGTTGTCTGGTTGATCGCTATTACACCTTCAGAATTGAAAGGTAGATAAACAAGTTCACAGCTAATTCATCTCACCTTTTTTAAATAGAACTGCTAAATTCGATTTCCCCAGTTAAATCGCTGCCTAAGTAAATGAAATCTGAACTACAGCACCTAAAGATAAAAAATGTTTCTAAATTCTAAATTGCCATCTCATTTTTCGGTTGTTCGTACTGCACGACTAAATAACATACGTTTAAAATAAATATCGCATGTGTTCCATTTCCTATTTTGTTTCACAATTAGCGCCTAGCCGCCGGCGAAGCTTTGAGCGGAGTTTTAATAGGTTTCATAATTTGAATAATATCTAAATATGACTGCCGTTGAACTGTGTTGTGGCTACAGTCAGACGAAATATCAAATTGTGAGAAGATAAAACTTTGAGGAAACAGTAAAGAACAGACTAAAATAAGAAACCATAGAGAGTTTGGTTTATCGCTTTAATCAGTTCATTTAAAGATGACAGATCGAGCAGACCACCGTTTAGATGGAATGCCAAACGGGAAAATATTATTTTTATTTACATGGAAAAGTCTCCCGATGGGAAATACAGGAATAGCATTTTAACTTTTATCAATGCTTACGCGAACCAGGTTCGTCGCAATAGTTTTCCAATGAGTCAGTACCTTTTCACGCTTACAGCAAAATCATCGCTAATGAAATAAATGAGGCAATGCGACAACAAGAGACCTAATTGAAACCTTGGAACATGATGTCCTCAGAATGACAATGGATAAATACTACTTTAATGCTGCTTTCTGATGGCTACTCATTAAGTTAATTTGAACTAATCTTTGTAGTGAACATTTAAGACAAATCTGCAACAAGTCGAAAGTATAAAAATGATTCAAGTTTTCAGTTTCTGCTCACTGCTGAAAGACAATTAAGAAGACTCGCACGGGAATTGATGGGCAGTTTAAGATGGCTCTCGTGGTAACCGAATCTATCTCTTTTGAATTCAAAGCGGCATATCTATCAAGAACTACCTTTTGATAGCTAATTGTTTTCGTACCTTCGTAAAGCAGAGGGGCACATTTTTACAACCCCAAGGCAGAAACTAAACCCCATGGTTACTGTTCGATCTAATATTTATTCTTCACTATACATTATTAAGGAAAAAGAAGATTTTTCAAGCGTTAGGACGAAAATGCTTTCTGTTTTGTTTTAATTAGCGCAGAGAAAGCGATACGTGATACAAGATCCCTAGCTGTCGGGTCTGGAATTGTGACAGGAACGCGTGTGCCATCCATTGAGTTGCTATTTAATGGAAATCCCAGAGTATCACAAATCCACAATGACAATGAACCGTAATGATGTACCCAACCACATTTAGTGCAATCAACTTGGATTAGACTTTTATACGTTGGTGTAATTATTATGGCCACGCTTTTTAAAAACGCTTTGGCTTTGATGATGATTCTGTTTTGATAGCTGCGAGTATCACAGACGTTTGTTGAAATGGATTAAGGCAGACAAACACAGGCTGCTGCAGATGAACATGTCACTTCAAGAGTGATCAGAAGCGATTAATGGAAAGATAATTTAGTATTAATACTTTCCTGCTGTTTTATTTTGAGGAGTATTGCGCCGGACCGGAAAGGCTGTTCCTAAATGAGTGAGCATGTCGAGTCTCACTGATAGTTTTTAATTTGCCATTTGAGTCGTCTTGTGTGAACTAGTTTGTTTTATCAATGTCGCAGACAAAACATTTTAATATATTGTTAACAAATGCTCCTGTGTAGCAAAGAGCTAATTGTTAATGAATTATAAATATGGTAATATCTTCGACGCTGGATCAGGCAAATGGTTTCCTCAGCAATAGTCTTGCTTGGTTAAAATGTTAAACGTTTGTGCTTAGTAGCGAAGTTGTCAAGACTCTAATGGGGATAAACTTTGTTGAAAGAACCCGCACAAGTGTGATTAAGTGCAGATGTATTATTGCTGGCGAATCGTAGTGCCACAAAGCTTACATACTTGAATTCACAAAGCGTCAGTTGTGCAACGCGCGTAGTTTGACAGAGATCAATTCTGACAGTAAAACACTGGAGATAAAATGGCTGATCGTAAATGCAAATTTGTCAAGCATGAATTGAAGCACGAGGTGGGGTTAACTTGATAAGCTTTAATTGATTCTGTTAACACGTGTTCGTTTCCCACTTGTACTTGTACTCGTAGTTGTACTTACAGTCCGGACTTCAGTAACAACCGGGTGACCAAAAAATTGTATTCCAAAAAATATTGCCACTGCAATGAAAAGGGTATATTCTGTCTTGAAAAAGCGTGGAAATGGCCATTCGAATCCATGTCTGATCAGGTTATCGAATTTGATGTCAGCCGGTTTTGTTAAAAGCCCGTGTGCCGTACCGCCTAAACTGTAAAGAGCCAGTTCCAATAAACCCAGAATAAATCAAAATTTCGTTTGCTAAAAATAAAAAAAAAAGCATGTAATTTGCAAGTCAATCTAATACACCCAAATTTTCCACTTATCGTAGAATCAAAATCTTATCAGCTAAAGCATTTAATGGGCGAATTTTCCCCCAGGCTGACCAGCGTGTTTTCGATACTGTACGTATAATAATCTTACCGTTTTAATTATAAGTCTATAATGTCGAGACTGGATGGCCATAAGGGGCGACAATCGAGAAGCCTATTTTACAGATTCTACCGCATGTTTTTGTTGCCAGAATAGTAAAGTGTTTTAACAGTCTCAGGATAAACCAAATTGCGCCGTCTTTTCTGGTGAATATACATATTGCAACTTTCTTACATGCACCACTCCCTTCCCAAAGCTATAACCGCATCGGTGAGCAAAACTGTCCAATACTGCATTAGCCTGATTTATAGTTTCTTTGAGAGTCTCTAAATTATTGACTGCTATGCATACGTTTTTGCAGTCTAAAATTAACATCCTTACGAGATCTTTCCTTAGTCGGCTTTAGGGTCAGGGATAAACACGACAAACCATCCACGGAAATGCTGATGCATATTAAGATCATTATACTGAAAGAATAACCCGGTCGGAAAATTTGAACTCAAAAGACCTCTGGCTGTGGCTATTCTTGTGCTGAAACAATTGATAGGCCATGGCCGGCCACCGCTGATGCGATTTAGCCACTTTTTGACCTTTTCACTTTCCCTGTTAATCCATTCTTACTTAAATATAAAGATTTCTACATTTCTAAAACATTTTTTCCTCATCTACGATCTACATAATAGCCGTGTACCATTTAATGTTTCGGCTTGATGTACGTCTGTTTACTAAATTTTCTTATAGTTTACTTGTGGCCTTTTTTCTTCCCAGTGGTACTCGGTTGAAATCCTGGCCACAACATTTTTAGCATAACATTACCATAAAAACATTGACATAACAAAAATACTTGAACTGATATATCAGTCGAGTTAAATACTATACATGCTTGCAGATCTTTTTTTTTTTTTTTTTGCATTTCGATGAATATTATCGAAAACTAAGTATCTACATGGGTCATTTTTAAAATACTTCAACCTGATTTAAGTAAACACCGTATATATAATTATAAATTGACTAATAACCTCTTAGGCCAAATTTGTAATTAGTTCAATATTTATTATGATTCTCTTTCCATTTTCTAAGTTAAAAACGGGTTGCCAACTGTCGCTTCCTTGTATTCTGAACTAGAAACAGAAAGCAACAACATGCACAGCGACAGTTTTTAAATCTTTGATAAATGTTATATTGGAGTCAGTTTTTTGTGTTAGTGTTTGTGGTATTCAGAATGGCTTCAAGGGCAGATATGTCTAAACAAGTTTTTGATCGGAGTATGCAGGCATAAGATGTAAACAACCCAAAACACTATGGCTGATACTAACAAAGAACGGTGATATAACTCTGAAGCCAACATAGAGATTCATGATGACCAGCTCACCTACAATATCTTCATTAATTTTTCCGTTCACACGGTATTTAGTGGTTGTCGGGTGTATGACACAATAAGTTTTACATGGTTGTGAAATTTGCGAAGAAAGTCAACTATGCGTGCGCAACATGCACGGACACAATTCGGCCCACCAAAAACAACAAGTTGAACTAAAACAGATACCGAAACTAAGATAGATAGATAGATAGATAGATAGATAGATAGATAGATAGATAGATAGATAGATAGATAGATAGATAGATAGAT
>JAOEJI010026686.1:0-12388 GCA_025448255.1 Umimayanthus chanpuru | reverse complement strand
TATTCTCAGGTGGGATCGAAAGGTAAACTTTGTCCCGTAAAATTAGCATTTCTGTTTCACATGAATGACTTTCGAAGTCCAACAGAAATCTGTTCAAGACAATGGCAGTTATTAAGGCGCGAACAATGCGGGCAATTCTGTGATGCGTTCACTTCACTTCCCCTTCCTATCCTCCCTTCCCCTAGATCCAAAGAGAGCATCATTTCAAAAAACAATGGCTATAACTCTTAGTTTTAAATGTCGGTGCTGAAGGGATTACTTTATTGAACAAGCTGTGAATTTCTATGTACTGGTTCCAGTTTATCGCATTACGGACCCCGTGGGTCCGCTGTGGCTGGAGTATTGACAAGGTTTGAGTGGCATCCAATATCTTCCACTTCTGAACCATTGGTTTGGACATACACAATACGTGCGTGCGGATAAATTACAACTCTCGAGATGGCTACTGATGTCAACTTTACTTTGAAGCAACGGAATTATTTCTGACTTTCCACGTGAAGGTCCCCATCCAACTGAGTCCCTTTACCGAAGCTACATTGAAAATCCGACATCACATGATAATTCATTAAATTGTTCTGATGTACGCTGCGAGACTGACAAATTGTACATGAGCAAGAACTCCAAAGGCGCGGTAACCACAGTAATTGTGCTTGCAACAAAAACCGATTCACTCAAAGAGGGTACGTGCAAGGACACTACGTGTACAAATGTACAAAGCAACAAAAAGATCTTAATCTTGCATTTCGCCTAGATCTAGATCTTGGACACCCAAGCAGGTAATACTACTTATAATTTAACTTTCGCTGCCATTTCTGGTCGAGCTCTACTGCCATACAGAAGTAGGTTGCGTGATTCAGGTGGTTTATACAGTAAGGAGGTAACTTGAGTGGTTGTTTTGGCGCTCGCTTTACAAAGATCCACAAAATATCTTCACACATTTTCGCCTTTAGTTAATTATCATTATTTAAGTTAATTAGACCCAGTCTGATGTAAGTTTATATTTTCAAAGGGTCAATAAAAATACTTTGTTACTATTATTGTGAAAGAAAGCATTTTGTTAATTGAGTGCCAGTGTTTTACCAAAAAGTACAACATTACTGCTATTTTTCGATGAGTAAAATATGAAAAGCATTTTGTACCAAAGGTCCCGGATGTGCGCTCACATGCTGTTCAAAATAGGTTTTAATTGAGGTTGCTCTTACGTCGATGCATATAAAAAAGAATATTACTTGGTGGCTTGAATGTACAAGTTTATATTCTCATGTTAAAAGTTTTTCACAATCTGAGAATATAATTTTTTGAAAACAAATTTTAGATGTTAGAGCAATTGGGTACCGAATCTTATTGTTCCTACGTGTTACGATGCAGACTAAATTGTTTATTTGTAAGTGTAATACCAATGTATAGAGCACGTTCAAATTACGCTTCAGTTCCCGCGAACAGTAACCGAAAGTCGAGACTTCGTGCCAAGTTTTCATACATTTGCGGTATTTTCTCGCGCCAAGCCTCGACTTTAGGTTATTGTTTGCGGGAGCTGAATCGTAATTCGAAAGTGGTCTGTTGCATTTAAAAAAAATGTCACTGAAATTATTATTATTTTTGTTGTTGTATATTCGATGCGGACTGCTATTAAAGCTGTGATAAATTTCTGAACCAGACACAACAAAGCATCGTTATTTGAACTCAACACTTGGCAAAACCTCTCAAATTGAACTCTTATTCTTCGAATCAATTATTTCAAGGGTTTAAGAAGGATCGAGATTGTACTTCTTCTATATATATATACATGATCGGGCAAGTCTAACTGAATAAATGTTCTTTCCTTCTCTTCGAAAATTCCATAAAGTACATGTAGGTAAACAATTTTGAACACCAACAGTCACTGGATTTTAGACGGTATTTCGTGTCTTTGTAGTTCTTCAGGTTACTCCTACAAATACCAATGCCCCTATTCTTTTAAGGAAGAGCCAACTTTATTCAACCAAACAGAAACTTCAAAGTATATTACACTGGTTGGTGAAAATACAGTAAATGAAGGAATCGGTAGAATAAAAAAGAACTTTGGGTTTGAGTAAGAGGATTCGACACTTGTGGAAAGACAACTGCATATGCCAGGAAGATTGCAACTTGAAAGTGATACAGCTAAACTTAATTTCTTAGAATTAGCGTCAGTGGCTCATCGCAATTTGTGTAGGCATCAGATATTGAAGTCTGCAAGAGTTTGTAACAAAAGGTGTATTACAGATATTATTACACACGCAAGTTGTTGCCCTTATAACAAACGGGCGGGATAATACAACAACGTGCCGCAGCACGCATTCCAAAATGAGGGGTTTAAATGAACCCCAACAGACATTCTTTAGAGCCTATTCAAGTTTCAGACAGTGAACAAAGAAACATTTCTGAAGATAATTCTGCAACCGGCTAGAAGATTTTAAAGGTCTTCCAGAGCCACATTTGAAATATGGAAGCCATTCTTTTAGATCTTTTGCAATTAAGAACAAGTAGATGTATTCGTTTCGAAATCTTTGAACAGCGTGTGATTACACAAAAGATGCAAAATTACCAGTTGTTATTGTCAAATAGGAACAGTTTTACAGGCGCCAGAGATCGAACTGAGAAAGATATTTGGTTACTTGTTAAATTGAAACATTATAATTGTATGTGGCAGAATTCAACGAAGGGTTTATACATGTTTTTAAACAATCTTTCGAATTACCTGAATGTTATAGTAAATCACAATAAGTAATGAGTAAAACAAACTGTTTGGGTGCAACTTCTTAGTCACCAAATTTTAGGCCAAATTCTAACTTATTAAACGTAAAAATATAAAAATGGTGAAAATAAATGCTGCTGTTGTTGTTGCTGTTAAAATTATGGCTGAAGAATCTTTTGTTAGCGGCAGTGAAAACTTATCAATGCTATTTTCGCCACATTTTGCAGGACTTCAAAAAACTATGTAACTGATAAGTAATAATTCCTACATTGCAAGCTATTTGAAGTTAATGATATCAACGAAATGTATACTTACAGCATTTTTAGATTTTTCAGGTTGGCAAACAGTCTATCCGGGAGATTCGATATTCCGTTGAAGTCTAAATCTCTGTGAAGAAAACCCACGTAAACAAAAGTAATTAAACATACGTAGAATAATAAGATAATCTAAATATCAGTTTGCAAGTGGTGGTGAAAGTGATCAGTGGAGAACAAAGAATTTAATGGGCGAACGACGACGAGGAAGCTACAAGTGCAGTGATGGTCTGTCAGACTCGAAGAATGATGAATATGGGTTTGATCAACATAGGTTGATACGGTATGTTTTTTGCCTGTGGAATATGATGGTTTGAACAATCCACGATCGCACAAACGACCCTGAACTCACCGAGGTGATGATGATATCAGCAATTTTGCTGCTAAAACAGACTTCAACTACGCGGAAGACATTATGCAGCTCAGCAAGGTGCAAAATGCCAAATCACGCCAACAAGATTCTGCGAATGTCGATTCAAAAATTCTCCACAAGTTGGCGAATTCTTTTGACGATGAAGGCGCCACCGGCGACAAAATTCAGCAAAAGCTGGCTATTATTGCCACCCGACGATAGCGACAGAAAAATTCAAAGAATTAGTCGACAAATACAAACGAGTGCCGACTCGAAAATTCTCCACGAGTTGGCGAGTACGTTTGACGAATTAGTCCACAAATATAAATGACCCGAAAATTGTTGCGGGCTGAAAGCGGTCAAAGTGAATTCAGAAAACTGGACTCAGCTAAATGCGAGGAAAAGGAAAGCAGATTTGCAGATTGCAAACCTACAACAGTTGGTGCTAGAGATTGCCTTCGCCACTCTGCAGACAACGAGTGAGGCAATCGGTCAGCCATGCAAAGGGGGAATAACAGCCTGATTACTCAACAGGTTGACTCGATTGCAATGCTTGGCCATCTGAATACATTGTTGTCGCAGTTGCCCAAGGAACAATTAAGACCTGCCTTGAGGCACCAGTATGCTTCCATATGTTCAGTGGGAGAAACTTCCAATGACCAGTATCTGTTTGGGGATGACTTGCCCAAAAAACAGCGCGATGCCAGGGATGCCAGCAGAATCAGGTATGCTGTAACAAACAACACTTCCAGGAATGTGAGCAGGAGCAACCTTCGTGGACCTAGCACGAGCAACAATGGCCGACACAGCAATAGCAATAATTACAAGAGGGGACAAAAGAATGATTTTTTGTAGAAAAACCGAACAAAACCCCACAAACACAAAAAGTTGCCAACGACCGACAACAAATCGTAAACCAGTGATAAAGTCATCTTACCAGATGTCATAGGGATACAGATTGAAGGAGAAAACTCTCGGGTGATAAAGGAAATAGACACTATGACAACCAAAGGTGTTATTGAGGAAACATCTCCCAGACAAGGGCAGATTGTTTCAAACATATTTCTGCGCTCCAAAAACGATGGCTTATCCAGGCTTATATTGAACCTTAAGAAATTTAATGAAACAATAGAATACGATCATTTCAAAAAAACACCATTATCAAACTAGTAAGTTAGATATAAAAGATGCATATTACTCTGTTCCTGTGTGATAAAAGGGATTGGAAGTACCTGTGTTTCCATGGCTTTGAGAAAATCTACCAATACACCTGTTTACCCAATGGGATATCTAGTGCACCTATAAAATTCACAAAAATTACGAAACCACCCTTCGTTGAAATTCGGAAAAGGGGGCATATATCAGCGGCTCACCTAGACGATCTTTATTTGCGGGGCAAAAAAATGAAAAGTGTGTTGTTAATGTAATTGACACACTGGTACTTCCCATCCGTCTTTTGTTTGTGCTCCCAGTAAAATCTAGCCTCATACCATCTCAGGAAATAGTCAAATTGGGTTCCATCATCTATTCAGTGAAAATGACAATCAAACACACGGATGAGAAAATAACAAGCTTAATAAGCTCATGTACCGAACTGTTGCAGTACCATCCTCTCACTATCAAGGAGGTAGCATGGGTTGTGGGGAAAATAGTGTCTAGTTTTCCTGGGGTTATGTATAGCCCTTCATATTACAGATACATGGATTGATATAAATCATTGGCCCTAAAGCACCTTAAGGGAAATTTCAGTAAGAACATTCCCCTCTCAGCTGAGGCAAAACTTGAGCTGCAGTGGTGGGTGAGCAATGTATCAAATGCATACAGTCTCATCTCGCAACCACAGCTCCAACATACCATCACAAGGGATGCCTCCATGTCAAGTTTGGGGGGGGGGCGGCGGCAGTGTGTGATGAAGCAATTTACCATATCAGTTATTTAGAATTGTTAGCAATACTATCGGGGTTGCAAACATTTGGCAAAGACAAGCAAAATTCACGTGTCAGGATAAAGTGTGGTAACACTACTGCTGTCAATGTTCTCAACCACATGGATACTGGCCATTCAGACCCCTGTAAATCATTGGCAAAGTAAATCTAGGAATGGTGCATAGACAGAAAGATATATATGGTGAAGTGTGGCCCATATCCCGGATAAACAAAATTTAGTTGCTGATTTCGAATCAAGGAGAAACCAAGAGGAGTCAGAGTGGGTGCTCGATGAAGCATGTCTTTGGGATGCACTAGTCAAGTTGAATCTCACTCCTGAAATTGATCTGTTTGCATCTCGTATCAACAAACAATTTGAAAGATATGTCTCCCACAAACCAGACGCCAGTGCGTTTGCCATAGATGCATTTATGATGCAATGGTAAAAATTATAATTTCTATGTTTTTTTCACCCTTCAGTGTAGTTCCAAGAGCAAGATCCAGAACAAGTAAACGAAAGGAGTTTGTGTTTTACTGGAATGGCCGACTCAGACGTGCTATCCCAAGCTTTACAGATGGTTCAGCGGGGACCCACTCACATCAAGCCCAGACCAGACCTATAGATTCCACCAAGTCACCAATTGGAGGTTCATCCCATTTGACCAAAACTAAACCTGGCGGTTTGCCTCATCAGAAAAACGTTGAGTCCCCATAACCTATCACAGCGTGCAAATGATGTAGTTTTAACTTCTTGGAGAACTAGGACTAGCGAAGATTATCAGTCATAATTGAAGAAGTTGCAACAATTTTGCAATGAGAATGGATAAGACGTTTTCAAACCTGGTTTACACAATGGAGTCGATTTTCTAGTTTCATTATATCAGTCGGGCTTGAGCTATAGTGGAATAAACACAGCGCGTTCAGCGCTTTCATCAGTTATTACTCCAGAAGATGGGGATAAGTTTGGTGAACACCCCTTAGTTTGCCGTTGTTTAAAAAGTTTTTTTTAATCTCAAGCGAGCTTTATCCAGATATTCAAAAATCTGGGATGTTAAGATTGTTTTAGATTATTTAGAAGGGTTTGTGACACCCAAATCACTGCCGTTGAAAGAACTGACATTGAAACTGACAGTGTTACTCTCCCTTACAACTGCCCAACGAGCCCAAAAATTCACATGTTTAATATTGAGTTCATTCAAGAACTGGACAGTGTGTATCAAATAACGGTGCATGAGAAATTGAAACAAAATAACACAAAACAGGCAGACGCCTAAAATCTATAGAACTGATTGTCTTTAAGGGAAATGAAAAGCTCTGTATAGTACAGCATTTAAAGGAATATTTGCTTTGTACACAGCAGCTAAGGAGTCTACAGACATAGTTACTTTTGAGCTACTTGAAACCCCACAGACCTTTAGCAAAGGACACTGTTTCTATAATGGATAAAATCAGTTCTGGCATATCCAGGTATTGACATTGAAGTTTACAAAGGGCACAGCACAAGGCCTGCTTTAACATCCCACTATAAATCCAAAGGACTCAATTTGCTGACATTATGGCTACAGCAGGGTGGTCAATTGCTGACATCTTTGCCAGGTTTTAGGACAAGCCAGTAGACATTGAATCAGCTACAGTTAGTACTACAGTATTATCTGGTTGATTAAAGTAGTTGTACTTCCATGTCATATCACTGGGTTGGTTCAAACAATTAAATTACTCAGACTCTGTAGTGACGTAGACTGATGACGCGATAGAATTACCAATTGAAATTAAACGAGACCATCAGTCAAGTACGAAGGAGTCCCTACCCTCCCTGGCTCCTTCGTTCCTCATTAATTCCTGCATCACTCATGTTGAAGACTGACCAACTAGTGCGTACGCGCATCTCATGTGACTCCTTTGTTCTTGTCTGATGACTAACAAGAATTCCTATCAAACTTCAACTTACAAGTAAGTCTCGTTTAATTTGGTTATATTGTGGTTTTCCAGTCAACGTGAACAACAAAGTACGAATCATTTAAATTTTGGCACCGCCGAGCTGACCGATTACCACTTTTTTCCGTTTTATTAATCGAAACTTGACCATGGCAATACGTTACATGTTCAATATATTTTACTACTCTCTAACAAACTCGGCATGACAGCAAAGTGTGAATTGAAAAACACTGGGTGAACGGCTAGCCAATAACAATTTCATGCTCCACACAAATCTCGTTGAACATGTAATGTGATTGCAATCAGTAAATACGTTTTAGTATTTGAGGAAATTGAGACAGCAGTTGCCAGGCAATAGAAAAAGCTGCTTTCTAACGAGCCACTAGAAACGGATAAAACATGTCAACACCTCACTGGCTTCATTGTTGATATCGCTTCGTCGTTCACAATCCATCAGAAACAGACTACTTAATTTGAGAATATTTCTTCGGTTCCAGCTTTGAGCAGTATAATATATAACTAACACGTTCATCAGGTTAAATAAACTCGATAAGGAACTGGAGCTCAGTCATCGAGCCACACAAAATAACTTCAGACTGAATCCAAAAGGTCACATGATTCTCATCCTGAAGGCCGAAAGGTAGTTTCTAAAAATTAACGAGTAGCGCGTAAATATTGCTTCGTTTTCGGTGCAGTTTTGTCCTCATTAAGAGCGTCTCGACTGGGTTACTTGGTGGCGATTAATACATACTAGTTATGCAATGCTTTCGAGTGGGATACCGTGGAATATGCCATGCGTGACTTGTATTTTCCGTATACACACGAGCCTTTAGGCGAGTGTGTATACGAAGTTTAAAAATACAGGTGACAAGTGGCATGTTCCACCGTATCTCACGAGAAAGCATTGCACAACGTACTACTTTATCCCATGCCCAAATCTTCGGAAAACTTACGGAAATTTTGGGAAGAGCTCGGAAATCTCCGGGAATTTCCAAAAATTTTAGAAACGCTTCAAACCCGTTTTTGAGGAGCTTTAACGATGTATGAAAGTTTTGGAAAATTTTTGGCAATCTTCTGGAACTTTTGGAAAACTTCGGAAACAGTTCAAAAGTGTTTTCCAGATGTTTTTATGAGTCTTAAAAATTTTCAGAAAATCTTCGGAAATCTTCGGAAGTGTTCGGAAATCTTCGGAAATTTTCGGAAAAATTCGGAAACGGTTCCAAATTAATTTTCAGATGTTGCATATTACCCCGTTACATACTCCAGAATATGCAACGGCAATCCTGGCCTCTGATTGGCTGTATTTTTCAAGGCATGGGATAAATGATATAATGTCTATTTCTCCACCGATCTTTAATATTTTTCTCCAAAATATAGTTTTAAGTTTTAAAGTATAGTTGTATTTGTCCAGGAAAGCGTGGTTGCCTGTTTTATAAAGCAAAATTGTCTATTTTGGTTTGACATGTACTGATTGAAGCAATTTCTGTCATGAAAGTTGGCTTTTGGTAAGAAAAATACTCACAGGCGTTGCAGGTCCAGCAAACCTTGAAACAATCCTGCTGGCAGCTGTGATAATCGGTTAGAGTACAGCAACCTGTCGAATAACAACATTCGATACACTATTTAGACCCTTTTACAGAAAGTAGAGATTCATTTCTTTTTTCGTCAAACTTAATAGCTGTCTAAAGAGGATCCCTTTTACTTAACTGGACTTGGGAGTTTGTCAAAAAACAAGGCAAACTTAACTTTTGTCATGTTCATTTCGAGCAATCAGTAGATTGAAAAACGACAAAGATTCGCCTAATAACATCAGCTCGCTTTTTCTTCAGTAAATCTCTGGATTAAACAACTGAACAACAACATCACATCTGAAAATGCAGAAAGTTTGTAAACTTCAAAGTTTTATTTTATTGTTACAGAGAAAAACCATTTGCAAACGCCTCCTATAAGAAACGTTTCAAACAAAAAGAAAGTTTATTTTTTGTTCGAGAGAAAGGAAACAGCGTAAAACCTAAATACCTATAAATGTATTGAATGCTGGTGCAGATAGACAGAAGACCACCTGTAATCTACAGTAACAGTAACTTTTATCGTTAACTATCGGCCACTTCACTGTTTATCAGATTTACCAGTTAATAATACCAAGTTTAACATTATATCAAAAGATGGAGTTCAGCAAAGGAAAATAACATATAATAATCGTGAAAGTAACAAATCCCCAATTTTTTATAACTAAAACATGGATTAAATCAGTGTAATAATAAATATAACAATAAAACAATTTAAAAGCACCTATTCTATGTGCTTTAGGCGCTTTACAGAATATGAAGAAACATGTCATATAAAGCTGATAAAGAACCAATAATAGTGCTAAAAACTATGGTAGTTTTAAATACATGTTTAAATTATGCCAATTTAAAAAAGTGCGTCTTAAGAGACTTTCAAATATTTGTAAGGATTCTGCCTTTTTTATTTAGGGCACGCATGCGACAACTGCGCTTTCACGGTAAGTCTTGAGCTTTGTGGGCAAAACGAGGAGATTCATAGCAGAGCTTTAGCGAAGAGAGCGGTAGAAGATCTGATATTGCAGTAGTTCAGTAAGTAGGGCGGGGCGGGGCCGTTCATTGCTTTAGAAACATGCCGTAAAGGAGAAGTTTGAAAAAGATACGAAATTTTACAGGACGCCAGTGAAGTTCAATGAGAGCAGGTGTTATATGATTTATATGATCGAATTTTTTAGCGAGGGTCACTAAACGTGCGGCAGATTTCTGAATGTATTGAAGCATAAAGATTTGGTAACTGGAAATAATATACAGCAATAAGTTTAGAGGTAATGAAGGCATGGGTGATGGTCTTATCTGTTTCCTGTGTGAGGTATTTTTTATTTTCCAGAAGTTCTACAGATGGAAGTGATACGACAAAGTTCGTACGCATATACAAGTGACATATAAATTCCATGACTTTGCATGACTTTGACTATTTAATTTAACCTTGAAATTATAAAAATATCCCAAAGATTGAAGCATCTAAAGCTGTTTGCCATGATTTGACGATACTTGTACCACCAACCTCCTAAGTATCTATCACTCCTTAATTGCTCGTTACTGAACTTGCGAGGTGACTGCTCTGAGGTCAGGGGTATAAGTCACGGATGAGCGAACATCTGCTTCTTCAAAATGAGCACTCCGATTATATTATGAACCTATATTAGTATCAACTCGGCACCAACTAGAAATCTAAACATCAGTCTCAAGTATTTGTTCATGTAATGCGCGTTCTACACTATCCAAACATTCTACAACAAAAGGTCTATAATTGAAGTGCAAAACAATGTGGTTTTAGAATTGGAGCAAAATTCTCAAATGGGATATCATGCTCTGTCAGAGGGCTTCATACATATCATTTAAAAGAGAACTTCAAAATATAATACCATTGATAGTTTCCATTTTGAGAATACGTATACATCGATGATAATTTCAGGGTAAAATAATTTAAATAAAAGTACTCTTTTCTTCACGTCGCAATACGTCAAAATATTGCCTAGTTACCAGGCCTCTTTCTCTCTCCGTGAGCGCGGTCATTAACTCACAAACTGATCTCAGTGACGTCACCAAGAAAAAAAACCCAAAGGAACTCAGGGAATTAACTTTCGCGGCCCCATTGTCTTGACCTGGCGCGTTACTTCGATGTCTATGACTGCTTCTGCGACAAAACTGTAATGTCTGTTGTAAGCGTCCGTAAGTGTTTTGTTCGTGTGTTGTTTGGGTTCGAAGCGCTATTTCATATTCATTTTTAATTTTCTTTAAAAAGTGTCTAATGCATTAAGATCGCCGTTTTTATCAGGAGTCAGGTGGGTAAAATCGTCGTCTTATGCAAATGTTTTTCTGTCAAGATTTGCAAATTTCCAGAACGTTGTTAGAAACATATTATATACCATGGAGAAATCGCCAACTTAGTTACTAGGTTGCCAAATCAGCCGTCTCCTTCAAAATTGTAGAAGCGATAGAAGATATAGCAGGTGTGTGCGAACTCTGTAAACATCTGTGCTACTGCTATTATAAAACTGTAAGCTTTATTTGTTCCGGGAGCAAAGACTCACATCGAAATAGTTGAAAAATTAACCGATTCTTTTTAAAAACAATTCACAAAGTTCATAAATAAAACAACATCGACAAGCAACATGTGTCACTTCTGTTTTAAATCCATACCAAGTCAATTCCTTTCCATTAAGATCGTGCAGTTCAAGGTTTCCAAAACAGTTTCCATCGCCGAAGGTTTTCAGTGTTACAAACTCTCCTATTAAAGTGTTCCGTCGAAAAATAAGCACAAGAGCTAGAGTCGATCGATAAAGGATCGTACAAAACATCATCATTTACACATAAAGGAAGTGGAATCTTGAACATATATAATTTGCTGAAAAGTGCAGCTGAAATTGTATCAAAATTGTACTCCGCTACGGTTTCAAACATTTCAAGTCATGTTGTCGTCTAACGACACGTGTTTGCCCAGTTGTGCAGAAAAGCTGCGCAATGCGTTTTTGGCTCGGCTTCTCCCAGCCATTCGTCTCGGTGACGTCACGGAAACCAATCGTACCCAGGCTTTCACGGCAACAAACGGCCGGAAACTAGAGAAGCTGTGCAGGAACTGGGCAAGTTTAATTATAATTATCATCAATTAATATAAATATTTTATTAATTTTTTTTTATTCTATTGCTTTATTCGTCGTCAAATATTTGCATCGATCTATATATATATACCTATTATCACTGACTTCCTTAGATTAGTATACAATGCTTGAGGCTGGAACAATCACGTTTTAAACAAACAAAGTATGAAATAATGTGTGGACTATAATATAACAGACTACAAGCAGTCCCTATTTTTCCTCTTGAGTTCGTCGGGCCGCGGAAAAGACATCGCAAATGCCGCGCAGAAAAAACAAGAGTAGTGAGAGAGAAAAGTGGGGTTTACAGACAGGCTATTGTTTAAAATTAAGCACGTTCGCTAGGCAACGCAAAGTTGTGATTGGTCAGTTCTGAAATAGCTGTCAACGGTTTCTTTTCGCAGCAGGATCACAGCAGCAGGACAGAAAGAAAATGGTGCAGTAACATCGATTGCGATTGATCACTGAGCCGAACGGAAGGTC
>JAOEJI010024464.1:0-12397 GCA_025448255.1 Umimayanthus chanpuru | reverse complement strand
ATACATTGTCACTTGATCCACAGAAATTTGGCTTTCTGAACCAATTGCAATAAAATATAACTGAATTAAGAGCATTTGAAAAGAAGCACTATTATTGTCCATCAGACGTCTTGTTTTCTGCATGAGACCCCTTTCTTGTTAACGGCGTAGATATATTAAAGGCAAAAAAGGATATGGAAGGGTTCCCCCTTTCTGCCGCAGAAATCTTTGTTGCAGTTGGATACCCCATCGGGCATTGTATAAAATAGAGTGTAACAAAATAGTTATTATACTTTAAACTGAACACTTGCAGACTGCAGATGCTCCCGGTCCGTACGAGGTCAAGAAAGTTGTGCGTCAAACTGTTAAAAAGCTGGAGAAGGAGGGACTGCTGTACATGAAAGACACGAGCACTGACACGTATGAGGTAACGTGCACGCTGTTGCGTACTGACTGACCTGTGATCAGGCCTTCTTGGAGTTGCACTCTACTCTGAGAACGAAAGAACCCATTGGATAAAAAGACAATACAAGTAACCTAAACCTGACCATCCGTAAACAAACATACAACAGCAAATTGCCGTTGAAAAGCGTCAGTTATTGTTATTGTTCAATAACCAATGCAATATTTGTTCTCAGAGTAGAGCTTTACTGTCTCCTCGAGGTGAAACAAATAAAGAGAAGAACTGGAGAGAATACCCAATAACAGTGTGTGCTCACGAACCTATTGTTAAATTAACCAATCCAAACAACATCTCATCTTTGGTTATTGGAGACGGCTAGGGTCATGTCAGGCCTTCATTTCCTTTTTCTCTATTTTTCTTATTTTTCGTTTCGTGTATCTTGCCTCAAGAAGGCCTTGTCACAGCTTACTAGCTCGTTGGTTTGAAACTGGGCCAGCTTATATGTGGCAAAATGAACAAAATGTACGGGAAATGCGGCTATTGAGTATATATTAAGACTGTTCATCTTACAGAAGCCCACACTATAAGCTAGGTCGCTTTCCGTTTGTCCATCTTGGTCGGCGAGAAAGAATCTGTGTTTGTGACAGGATAGTGGAATGGCGAAGTTTGTGTGAACAGTAGTAACAAAGTCTTAAACAGGGAAAGAGAAAGAAAAAGAGCAAGAGTGACCAAGAAATAGAGAACTATAACCTGCAAGGGTAATAAAAGGAAAAGGTAGTCATAGACTGAAGTAAGAAACCCGTCAACGGTGTATGTAGGGATTAAATCAGTATATGGGATGAAATGGTGACAGGTAGATGGGAAGTTAGAGCCGGAAAGATGGCAGTAATAATACGGCTGATGAATATTCTTTTCTTCCATAAACAGGTCATAAGTCACACACGAAATTTGGGACCAGCAATCTTGAAAGCGATGGCCACAGCGTCCAAAGGTAGAATTTGCCTTCTGCTTCTAATCAGAACCTGTGTATCAGAGCCGGGCGGTGCTCGCGCTCAAGCAAACATTCAAAGCAAAGTATCTTTCACTGAGTTAATAATTTTTCAAATTTCTATAGTTTACAGAAGCTCACTAAACCTATCAACGATCTCCTGCTATCTATCATACCTATTCTTGTTTGGTTTCGAATGATTTTTGCAGTTCCCTCATTTACACTGAACATTCTACTGCATGTGCCCCCCCTCCGCCCCCCGCCCTGCTTTGTTGTTGTGCGAAATACTTATCTTTCCAGGACACGCATCTTTTTTCCTTCTAAGAGTGCTTCCTGTTCGGCCCCATGCATAGTAAAAGTTCATCTAGATATGTTAGAACATGGTTCGTACGGTTTCTTGAAAATCTCTGAATTTGAGCTTCCGTTATTCAAGGACTTGAAAATCCTTGTACGTTAGCACTGTGGACTCTGAAATCGTGTTTATGCTCCTGTAGTAGCTTTTCTTATACTAAAATGAAGGCCTTTAGCGAAGAGAGCAGTTAAATAGATGTGTGAAAGCTTTCATCGTCTAGTAAACTTCACTACCTACCAGTGTCTTTGAAAGCAATACCTTTGTATCATGTTATGTAGTGGCGGTTAGCACTCCGTACTATTTACTTTGACCGTTCTCTGCTGCTTGTATTTTAGGTTTATCGAGCGGAGGAGTTTACATTGGAAAGATTATAAATATTCTCCACGCGTCACACAAGTTTTGTTTTGTGAGCCGAGCACAGGTGCGGGACTCGCTGGACAGGCTTGTTCAGAGTAGCGTGGTTTACCAGCAGTCTGATAGCGAGTACTGCCTTGTGCAGGGTCCACAAGGAGAGGCTCATTCTTAACATCAAGGCGTTCATAATCCGCAACTGAGTGACTGACTCGTAACACCCAGGCGTACATGGCTCACTCTTGGCACCCAGGCGTATATGGCTCACTCGACACCCAGGCGTACATGGTCCACTCTTGGCACCCAGGCATACATGGCTCACTCAGCACCCAGGAGTACATGGCTCACTTGACACCTTGGCGTACATGGCTCACTCGACACCCAGGCGTACATAGCTCACTCAACAGCCAGGCATACATGACCGAGTCACTCTTGGCACCCAGGCGTACATGGCTCACTCGACACCCAGTTGTACATGGCTAACTCTTGGCACCCAGGCATCCATGGCTCACACGATACCCAGGCGTACATGGCGTCACTGAACACCTAGGTGTACATGGCTCACTCGACACCCAGGCGTGCATGGCCGAGTCACTCTTGGCACCAAGGTGTACATGGCTCACTCGACACCCAGGTATTCATGGCTCACTCAACACCAAGGCGTACATGGCTCACTTGACACCCAGGCGTACATGGCTCATTTGACACCCAGGCATACATGGTTCATTCTTGGCACCCGGGCGTACATGGCTCACTCAACACCCAGGCGTACATGATCCGCAAGGAGGCGTAACACCCATGCGTGCATGATCCTTAAGGGGAGGCTCACTTTTGACACCCGCGTGACACGAACGGCACAAGAGCTGGCTTAGTTCTAAGGACTCGTGTGGCTGACTTAGTCTCTGTAAGCTCTAGGCGGAGTGTTTGATCATGAATCTTGCTGGGCATACCAACAGACAGCACACAAAGTCAAAGACTGGCTTATCCTTTAACCTGAGGCTTTTATGTTCCGCAATGACTAGCTTACATCTGATCATGAAACCTAAGCGTACATGACCCATAACGACGGATTTACGTTTGAAGCCTAGGCGTATATGACCTACGATGATGGATTATATTTGAAACCTAGACGTACGCGACTCACGACTGACTCAGTTGAAATTCAGGTATATAAGACCTACGACTGACTCAGTTGAAATTCAGGCGTTTAAAACCCACGACCGATCTCGGTTGAAATTCAAGCTTACAAAACCCACGACTGACTCAGTTGAAACTCAGACATGCAAAACCCATGGCTGACTCAGTTGAAATTCAGGCGTACAAAACCCACGGCTGACTCAGTTGAAATTCAGGCGTAAGGCACGACCCACGACTGACTCAGTTGAAACTGAGGCGTACAAGACCCACAACGATAGACTTGGAAATGACCCACGCTGACAACTAATTCAGTTGAAACTCGCTACGGAGTGTACAGGACCCACAACGAAGGATTTACATCTGGAACACAGGTGTACATATATGACCAATTATTGTTTTGTTTGTAACTATATTAAGATATGTAATGTATAAATTAATCGAAATAAGAAATAGAACTATACAATTTTTAAGGTTGTGGTGTATGTTGATTTTCCGGGGAGGTATTTTGGATATGTTTCCAACTGGTCGCCAGTGATATAACGACGGAACACGCAATTAACTTACACAACTTGAAAACTGTCATGGAGCTCCAGATGTAAAAAGCATTAAGTACAGTTTTCTTTCAACCTCGTTTGAGCAAAGGTAAGCATATTGATTTATGCAGATAGTTTAATGATCAAAAACTGCATCCACCGTGATGAAATCGACTGGCGCTTGATCTGGTGACCGTCAATTCTGGAAATCTCAACTCTCTCTTTTACTGAAAAGAACCCAAACCCAGGATTTTAAACAAGTTTTGCCAAGCTCAAAATCCAAGTTCCCCGCTATTAAACGACCTTGGAGTTGGAGGGGGGCTTACATTTATACATCGACTGGTGCTTTATACCCACAGCAACGGATATTTTCTTGGGTTTCCAGGTCTTATACGTATCGTAAAACATGCAGGAATGAATCATCTCGTAACCAGGTCTTCAAAGCTAGAGATATATCACACCACCTTTCAAAGTTGAACTTTTTGTTATCCTGATCATTATCTTAGTGGTCTCCAGTGTGATTAGATTATCATATCTTCAGTTCACTTCATATACGAAGACAAACCTAAGGAAACCATCCACCGAATAATTTAGACCATTGTCAACCTATTTTTAAAATATCGACTGTTACAAATGGCATTGGGCGCTTACGAAAGGGGAAATTGCTTCGCCGACCTGTTTAGTTTGTGCGGTAAGGGCCGGACCATTAGAAAGGATGGGGGGGGGGATGGGCCCCAAGCAACAACAACAACAAAAATTCCGGCAAGCAAAAATCAAGGGGAAAAAATTCGAGCAGCTTCTTGCGACAGAAGAAAAAACGTCGATAAACCACAAATTCTTGCACCGCTACTTCACAAGAAAATAAAATCAAGCAACTCAGGAAAGCCCCACCCCTCCCATCACTTTTCTAATGGTCCGTCCCTAAAAGAGTCTTCTTGTAACGCTAAGCCAACAGCAGCAAGAAAAAAAAAGCTCTACCGAAACATTCGAGTGGACAACCAGCATTGCAACAATTGTTCATCAAACGGATTTCAGCACAGAAAATGCTTTGTACGATATTTATTCACTCGTTGAGTCGTACCATAAAGCTCGCTTGTTCGTGAACAAAAATCGTACGTACGCATTTCCCGTAAGTAAAGCTGGGGACACGGCAATTTATTTCATACGCCGATCGCAGCGAATTTGATCGCTGCAACTTGCGTATAAAATCGCAGGAGGGGGCACACAAGACGGACCGGCTGCGAACTGTCGCGTATATATTCGCTGATACCTGACATGCTAGATACCGGCGATTTTGAACTCTAGTCGCTGCCATCAGCGAATTTGCTATCTTCCGTCAGTAGGTGACACACTAGGCGAATTTCTCCAATCGCTGTTATCGGCGTACAAAATCGCCGTGTGTCCCCGGCTTTACCTCTGTTTCTTCCATTTACCGTGTTATTGTCTAACGAGGAATCGGGAAAGGTTCCAGAAAAAATATTTTGGTTGTAATACCAATACACTATTTTGCTAAGTAAAAAAATGAAAAAAATTGCTATATCCATTTTTTTTGTGCTCTAAAAGTTATTGAATCGAAGAAATGATCTTCGCAGTCAAATTACACCTTAAGCAGTCGCAAATATTGCCTGAAAACAAAAATTTTCAGGCCTCAACGGGATTCGAGCCCATCACCTCTGCGATGCCGGGGCAGATGCTCTAACCACTGAACTATGACCACAGTTCACATATGAATTTATTTCGCATACCCTTATTCACACTTTCAACATTAGCACGGGTTGCCTATCACGAATGGCTTCATAACTCAGTGGTTAGAGCATCTGCCACATGTAAAACAGTTTTAACAGTTTTCTTTGTGTTGTAAATTGCAATGTTTTATCCCTGCTTAAAATAAGCTGCCTATATCTATATGTAGAAAGCATAAACTTGTCCGTTATTAGCTCGGCTTAACAGCCATTCACCTGCAGGGTTGGTAGCCAGGCACCAACAGCCTCACTAATTTCTAAGAGCAGCGAATCGCAGCACGTGTTTGCTGGTACCGGGCTGCAAAGTCAGGTGGGTCGTCGTTTCCAACGACCCCAGTCGATATGAATAAATAATGTCCTCTTGATCAATTGTATTGGTTACAAATTGAACACAAAATGGAAACAAAGCGGTGTTAACAGTGAATGAGGCAAGAACACGAAAGAAATGGCTTTCGTCTAATGCAGCTTTGCCAAAGCGCAGAAAGCAGTTTACTTTTGAACCGATTTTATTTTTCTTTCAGTACTTGCAACACTTGGACTTTGTGGTATACAAACTTTAAGTTCCTTGTAAGGACTTGAAGTTGTACACTGTTACTACTGTTTCTGCGACAAAACTTATTTATTCCTGATAAAATTATCGGAACTAACACAACGGGCATTGTCATTGAAGGTAAGAGCTTTATAATCTTAAAGATGCCATTTCACGACCTTCCGTCAATTAAATGGTAAATTAGCGAGAATATCATTGTCAGTCCGTCAGGGCTTTCTATACGCTGGGCAGAAATCGCTACTAAAAATGAAATTGTTTTTTGGCCAAACACATGTTTCATATCTGTTATCCGAACTTTAACTCAATTTATGAAGTTGCTTGCAATTCTTTCAAAAAATATCCAAGAATATCAACAGTAAATTGTGTCGTTTACGCTTCAATACGTTAGCAAACAATCGAAATTATGCAAACTGAAGCGATCCTTTTAAAATAATCAAAGATTGTTTTCTTAGTCTCTGAATGTGGTTCGTATCTGGTCGGTTAATGAGTTTGAATACAAGTACGAGACAAGACGAGTTAAAGTTCCAGTATATTTTATTTTTAGCACGAAAAGGGCCGGCAAGTTTAAAAACCAAAGTCATGTCACTTTATTTGTTTATTCTAAAGGTAACGCATCTTGGCACAACACAGAGCCAGGCGGGAATAATTAATAAACTAGGATTTAATAGCTACAAATATTGCAAAAATTTAGCTACCGGAAGTTCTTCAAAATAGCTCTAAATATCATAGAAAATATCTCCAGAAGTTTTGAATATCTCCAAAATTTTCTTTTAATATTTTAAAATATCAATTTTAAAATATATGAATGAAAAATTTAAATTAAGAACTCTTCAGTCATTCATTTCGAGGTTGGGTTTAAGCCCAGTTGCGAATAGGGTCTATGTCGAAGTCAAGCTCGGGGCGCTATAAAGTTACAAGTTATAAGGAACGCGTAGAGACATTTTCCAGGTTTCTAGGGTGCTCGGGATGAAAACCTGAAAAAAAGTTTTGTCTGTATTATTTGCAGGAATAGTGCGAACTCTGTTAAAATACATTATTTTATGTGATGTTGATACTTTGTTTTATAACGAGACCTCTTAACTCTTTACATTCCAAATAACAGGTGAAGGGACCAAAAGGGGTCTGGGCACCACAACACGTCCCGTCAGGGATGGTATGAGGAAAAGCATTGTGGGTGAAAGATTGAGATTGCTTTGGAAGGTTCTGCGGGTTACTGGAGTGTTGGCCCTTGCCGCGGTTGGCACCTTTATTTGCCGGGAAATATGGAGTCTCGGCTCCTCTCAGCCAGCCATAACAAAACCACTAGTACAAGAGACCCAGGTGGATTATGGGTGTTTATATACCGTGCACAATCCAGCGGGGCCTGGGGCCGCCAGAGCCTGGCAGACGGTGTCTCTCATTATCAAACCCACGGCGGAGTCTGCGCAATGCTTCAAAGGTAAAAATGAAAATACAGACATAATCGTTCCCAAGCTCTCTCCGGGCGCTTCGTCCTTCCGTATACAGGCCTTTGGTTCCAGGGAAATGAGCACAGGAAGTGTTCGCCATCTTGGAAACGATATCTACAATGCAACTGTGCGGCTGTCTTTCGAGGACGAATACATTATCATGGTTATACTGAGCTACGTGAATAATGCAAGTCTTGAGTTCCGGAATCACGCGAGACCTATTCTGCAGCACGTGCATGGAAGTCCCTTGAACCTCAAAGTGGCGCTTGGCCCAAGTCCTCTCGACTACACCCGATATTGTACTCAAGAGGAGGCTGGGACCAAGACAGGCCGTTGGGTGGAATGTGGTAGTCTGCAAGGCATCGAGAATTGTGGTCAGTGGCAACTCGACCCAGTCTACGACTTTGATCACATTCACGGTTTTCACTGGCTGCCATTTGAGTGCCAGCTCCACCACTACACCAATGAAGAAATCAAGAAATGTTTCGCTAAAAATGGCTGGAGCGAGATCGTGTTCACGGGCGACTCGCACATGCGCTATAGGACCTACCACTGGGTGACCAGGCTTCATGGTGCCTGTCACGGTTGCATCAAAACCCACATCAAAATGGTCTTTGATAAAATCCCTAGAGTTGAATGGATGTTCGACGCCCGAGGCACGCGTTGGCCAATCACATTCAAGGACATCTCATTACCGAAAGAACTATATGTGCATCCAAAAACTAGACGCACAATGTTCTCCAAAGAGCTCCCTTCGTCTGTGTTTAACGGAAAGTTGTTTTTCTTGAACTTTGGTCATTGGGTTTTAAGAGAAAGCACGCATATCACGTTTGCTACAGATAAACTGCGTGCATATGTGGAAGCCGTTAAAGCCATGAACAGAACGGGGGACCCAAAACGGTTCATATGGATCAATACGGTCAGCTTACCGTGGCGAGAAGATAAAGCCGTGGTTCAGTGGCTAGAAAACCCGTCACCATCGCGAGCAGCTCAGTGGAATACCTTAAGCGACAAGTTTATGAGGGAAAACGGGATACAGATTGTCGACGCGTTTCAGATCTCAAATAGTCGCATCGGAGCTACGCACGACCAAACGCACTACGCCAAACGATTTGAAAGGGGCGATTGTGGGGGAGTAGTGGAGAATGCGATCAGCAACACCATAGCCAACGCGCTTTGCAACTTTGACATATAAACCTTGGGAAGAGGGAAAGATTGCGAACAGCAACATATTGAGCCAACGTACTTTGTAATATATTGTCTATGTATCGGAAGGGAGGGGGGGGGGAGTAAAGACTGCCATTAGCAACACCATACCCAACGCACCTCGCAAGTTTGACATACGAACAAGGATTGCTAATAGCATCTCTTGAGCCTACACGTTTTGTAATCTATGACCTCTGAATCTAGCTGTATCGAAAAGGACGGGGGGGGGTGGGGGGTGAGAATAAAGACTGCTAAAAATTAGTAACATCATACGCAACGCTCCTCGCAAGTTTGACATATGAACCTGGGGGAGAGGTGAAAATTGCTACATGCACCAACAGAGCCAGCGCACTTTGTAACTTTAAGTACTTGTGAACCCAGCTGAACAAGATGGTTTTTAGGGAGGGGGGCCAAGATTGCCATTAGCACATTTGAGCCAACGAGCTTTGTAACGAATGACATGCGAATCTAGCAGTGTGGTGAAGGGGGGATGGGGGGGTGAAATTTAAAGATAGCAATGGACAACACCTTTGCCAACGCATAAGACCCTGGAGGGGAAGGGGGTTGAGATTGCTGTTAGCAGCACCCTGGTCAAAATTATTTGTCTCTTCGACATATGAAACGAGAAAGTGGTAGAAACGTTATAAGCATATCTCAACCTATCGAGGAAGTTTTTAAAAACTTCGCAAGATTTGAAAATCATTCTGTTTTCAATCGACGTTCCGAGTCTTTTAGTCGTTCTTCCGGGATAATATAGCGAAAATAGTTTGGATTACAAGAGGGAAATAGAATTTCTTAAACACAATGGATCACACAGAAAGAAAAATCTTTACACGGGAAACTTTGTTGGCGGGGAGCTTGGAGCTCATCAGCCTCGAGCACTTTTAGCCCAACTCGAAATTTCAGCTATACTTATTTTTGTTATTTTAGCTTTTAGATAGATCCATTTCTTTACATCTTAAATTTTCAGCGATCAGAATTTTTGTAACTTCATGAGGATGTGAATCAATGAACATACATGCATGTTTTTTTTTTATCTGAAAACTTTTTTGGAATGATACAATAAATTACTGGACAATGAGTCAATTATCAAATGGCAAAAGAAGCGCAGTTTGCAACAAAAGTACAGACGACAATTCCCGTTAACCAAAAAATATACTTCAATACGAATTTAACATCCGTTACACAATAGCTTATTACATTGCCCGAATGACGTCAATCTGGAGTCTCGAAAGTTTGTTTGAAGATTCTCATCCAGTGATGAAAACACATCAAACCTTTGACCTTCATCGAGTGTAATGCAATATATTTTCATAGATTTTGCGTCAGCATCACCAATTCTTTAGCAAACGTCCAAGAGTCTCAACGCAATGCCTTTGATTTCAAGAAAAAGTGTGTGTTCGTGTGGGTCGTTTTTGTGTCGACGAGTTTAATTTATATAATTAATACAACCTTTAAACAGGGACATCTATTTAGCTAAACTCTAGTTTAAAAGAGCCCTGTAGCCGAGTAGCAGGTAAAAGTGTCGTTTGATTAACAAAGATTGACATGGCATGCTTTCCACCGTGAAGTTGGGTAGATTCTATTTCTGACTTTGCCAATGTGGCAACCCTGAAGTTCTAACTTTCCAATTATTTTTTTGGATCTTGCGAACTTGGCCTCGACTTAGGTTATGTTTATGGTAACTGAAAAGTAATTAGGAATTCGTCTATTAGTATTAGTACTAACGTTAGCATCAATATTAATAATAGCATTAACGTTAGAATGAGCATGACAATAAAGGTAACACTTCTACGACCACATACAGTCCAGAAAAGCGAGAAGGCCGTTCTGCCGCCCAGAGACAACTCCAAGGGAACGAGCGGTTAACGATTTCCTATTTCACATTACGTGGTTGTGACCAACCAAAATGGTCATCACGGCCGTTAAGCAACCATCCCCTCAACATCCTGAGAGGAATGTAAAGTAACTGTCACTAACATAATGGCCATCACGCAACCATTTCAGCATCCTTAAGTGACTGTGACGTGACTTTGGCCAATACAATTGTCATAACGACCGTCACACAATTATTCCCCAAACATTCTGAGATGAGTGTGACATGACTGTCAACAACATAATGGTCGTCACACAACCATTTCCGAAACATCCTGAGATGACTACGACGTGACCGGCTATGGCCAACAGAATTATCGTAACGGCCGTCATGCAACCATTTCCTCAACATCCTGAGAGCTGCGCTCAATCTGTTCATAACCCGCTTTGAGCAGGAACCGGAACTGGGCGTTATCGAGTAAACCGGAAGCTTGAAGTTCATCAGCCTCAAGTAATGTGTCCAGTGAAGGCATAAACTCGTTGAGATGAATACCTGTTAATTCAATAAATTTGACTCAACTATAAAAATACAAACAAATGCAAAAGGATCGTGGCAGTCGATTCGTTAGTCTTAAAGAGACCAGTACCAAAATATTAGGATTGTTTATACCGATTTTTTTTCAAAACGAGTAGTCATAATACGAATTGTTTTATAAATCAACCGCATGACGAAGAACTAAACATATTTACCTCACAATTACCGCTATTTTCGAAGCTCTTAAGGTCCGTTCACACTAGAGACGCTGATGCAGACGAACCCGGGGGGGGGGGGATTACTGAACAGAAATTTTGGTGGGGGTGTGCCGCTGGTCCTCCAGAAACCTGACCCTGTTCTAAAACTAGATTTAGCTTGGTTTTGATACCCTGTTCTAAACTGGATACCCTAAATAGAATTACGCGTATTCGATACGTATCCATATGTCTCTCAAGAAAATTTATTGCAACCTGAATTAAACTGTTTAAAGTTTTATGTAGTTGTATACCCTGTTCCCAACATTATTTTCCTGATTTATATACCCTGTTCTAAACTCGAAGGCCTGAAAACCATACCCTGGTCAGCGGCACATACCCGTCTAGTCAATGTATGGGAGTACCCCCCCTCCCGGGCAGACGAAAGGGTATAAATAAAACAAGTGGACGCAGACACATTTCCTTTGATATCGCCTCTGTGTCCGCGTCCACTTGTTTTCTTCACTTCTGTGTTTGCGTCTGCGTCTGCAGTGTAAACAGGTCTTAAAATAGGAGATGATTCGACATCAGACAGTACTTTAGTACAAAAACAATAGGAGGTCCTTGTTAAGAATTACTTCATGATGCTGGTGACTACAGTTCTCGTTAACTATCATTCGGTATACCCGAGACTCCTTCCTTCCGATTGCAATGTGCATAACAGTAGTGAAAACATGCTTGTGTGTCTGTTTCTGCTTTTTTGTTTATCTTTCTCTATCATACCTACTTAGATATAAAAAAATATCTCTCTGCAGCCAACTATCAAAGACAGTGCTGAATAAAGAATTGATCTGTAAAATTAATGCAAAGGTTAACGCCCCAATACACGAACAAATAAACAAACTAGTCTTTATTTACCTTGGCTGAAGGCCAGTTGGACTGTCTTGAAAAATATTGTATTTCTAGCGCTTGCCAGTGGATCAGAGGATTTCAAGGACGACCAGCTATGGACAACAAATACGACAAAATGTGATGCAATACAACAACACAAGTCTCAAAGAAGACTATTAGATCCCTTTCCATTTGTCCGGTCTGGCTGGTCCGTCCAGTCAATTCTTAAATGGAACGCATGAGTTCTCGGAACTGGCCCGGGGCGGGGCGGGG
>JAOEJI010023353.1:0-12399 GCA_025448255.1 Umimayanthus chanpuru | reverse complement strand
AAAACAAGACAGTCTTCGGCAATACACATTTTCTACTCCAGTTGATTTGGTTTTGCTACAAATCATACTTAAAGTAACTTACGAGTATTTTCCACAGCATTACACATTTCAATGTGCACAAATTTATTGCTTTTTGTGACCAGAGAGACTCGCATAATTATGATAATGATCAGTTGTTAGAAAATTCAAACCTTTAGAACTCTGAAATAAAACACTGTTTTCAGCCCAAACTTTCTGAGAATGCGTATACAACAGAGTTTTAAACCATATAACAACCAAAGCTTTGCAACATCAATACTTTAGATTTAAGATTTTTGTGGCGTCACGTGCAAACCGAGAATTGGGCAGCATGAACGTTATGCCAAAGCCGTCATTTGACTTTAGTTGTCTTTTTAAAACTAAGCAAGTTATACAGATTAGCGTTTTGTAAGAGAAATAAACTTAACAAGTTGAACAAACTTTGCTTCAATTGTCGCGGTATAGATAATTTGGCTTTTTTCCAGAATGGCGTGGATCCAAAATCTTTATCTACGCATGAGCAGTACATCAGTCAGATGTGCAGCGACTTTGAGCAGACGATGAAGGAGATGATAAAACAGGGGATTGACATGCGCACTACGACAGACGTTAGTGACCCTCTGTATGACGAGGCGCTCCAACACCTGGCCTTCTGTCAGTCCAAGTGCTCAAAATTCTATGGACGCGAGGAAACGCTGGACCAGTGTAGACGCACACTCCAGGTACAATACAGTACAGTACTATACAATACAATACAATGCAAGATAATACAATATAATACAATACAATATAATACAATACAATACAATACAATACAGTACAGTGCAATACGGTACACTATAGATATTTATTGGCCATAATTCTAAAGCCGTTGAGGGTTGGTTTGCATTAAATATCGAGTTATGACAAACCGTTGGGAAAGCAATGAAATCCAATTAGCACATCGTACCCCGTAAAGCAGTATGACTTGATTAAACCCGTTGTACTATCTTCAGACTGCTAGTATCACACGTTGGAAATACGTTTTTCTGTAATCGTAGTTTACTATTGTCAATTAAGAGAACACGAAGGAGTTCATGTTCTCCTGTTACTGTGTATTTGTACATGAAAAATGTGTGAACAAACCAAACTTTGGCGACAGTAAATCCATAACTGTATTTTAAGACGGCACATGCCCATAGGCAGGTGGGGTGCGCGGGGTGCGCACGCACCCCCCGGGAGCCTACATCTTTCTATCACAGATTAGTGTTCTGTTGGTTGGAGCATTTTAAGCATAACTGAACAAAATGTCAAACTTTCAAATTTGTATCCAACGGATAACAAGCAAATCGTTAATAATTGGCAACGAGCAAAATGCCAACTCAATACTCAAATATGAGTAAACGTTGTTGTTGTTATTGTAAGACGAGTCTCTTGGGGTTTGTTTCCGTCAGTCGAAGCCTCGCCATCCCCTGGTTGTACACGGAGAGTCCGGATCAGGCAAGACGTCTGTCGTGTCCATGATAGCGAGAGGGTCACGTGGTTGGCTGAGCCAATCAACGAACGTCGTAATTCGGTACACTGGGACAACTCCCGATTCCTCATTGGTCCGTTTGCTGCTGAGAAGCGTTTGCCAACAGATTTGTGTGATATATGAGAGGAATCCGTCAGTTATCAGACACGTAAGTACACTTCTTTTTTAACAAGAATCAGTAAAAAATTGTGCAGGCTCATTGTTCTAATTTTTCGGCAATTTCAGACAAAATGTTTTTACATTGTTTCTTATAGGCTGTCTTGTCTTGTTTTGTTTTGTTGTTACCATTTGTATCACTACTGCAATAAGTAGTTACAACAGCATATCTGAAATAATAATTTCCTGAAAAATGAAGACTGTATAAGAAGTAAATATATAATATTTTTCACTTAGTGTTTGTATGTCGTATCATACGGATCTTTCCTTTTGTTGTACTAAACTCTCAGAAAATCTTCGAATTAAGTTCTATTTCAGCCTTAGTTTGCTCTTATTTTGTTCTTATTTTTAGGGGATTTCAGCCTGAATGTTCTTAATAAAAAAATAAAAGTGCTTTGTACTTGTGGCCTACATGCAACTCGCCATTTAACGTTGATTGGTTTGTTTAGAACCAATCGTTGGACTTCTTGTCTTTATAATCGTTAACACGAGAAGTCAATGAACTTTGTAACTCCAAACTGACAATAATAAAAAAGACAACGAAAATGATAAAAGAATGACAATGACAAAAATAAACAATGTGCCAACAACAAATAACAATAACAATGACATAGCCATTGTCAATGACAATATCTAACAACAACAGCTTTATTTCATCACGTTACATATACAAGAAAGATGCCAAAATAAATACAATATTTAGATGGATGAGGGCTTCTACAAATAACCACTTGGTAAAATGATCGGGACGCCATGAAAATGACTGAAATTAGACGAGTGAATTTCGGTAAACATAACACAGAAGTACAAACTCATGCGACATTTGTGAAGAATTTTTACTATAAGTTCAGTACATAACAATTTGATATTATACAAGAATTTGCATGTATTACAATGTATACTTTGTTTCTGTACAAGATATATATTAGGAGAGCAGAGCCGGGAAGAATGGAAATTAATATATTTCCAACAATTCAGTTTTCAGATTCTTCTTAACCTGGCAATTGCAAGAGATCTTGATTTTTAGTGCAATAGAATTTCATATTCCTGAAATCTTGTATTATATAAGCGATAGTTGGTTCCAGCTCTGGGAAGGTGGTACTGTTGTTTTGCTGGGTTTCCTGTGCTATGTCCTGTATGGACTCTATTAGAAAAGACAAAACATTAAAAACCTAAAGGCAGGAATTTGTTTTGAAGTTATTACATACATAAAAATTCAATAGTTTAGTAGTGTTCAGCAATGATTCAAATAGAGTGCTTGAATGTTCATCAAATCTAGAAAATTGATAATCAGAACAGTTTTGTTGAGTTTATGTAAAGAGATTTGAGGATTGAAGAATATGTGTTATCCCACACAATTACGCAGTTATGTATTTCTATGTTGATTCCAACAGGAGATGAAGGAGCTGAAAGAAGACTTTGTAAACTGTCTTATGTTTGCTACGGCTGAGCAGCCGCTCGCTGTCTTCCTTGACTCGCTGGATCAGTTTGGACCCGAGGATGGCGCCCGGCAGCTGGCCTGGTTACCTATGACAATTCCAGATCACGTGACTCTTGTCGTGTCCACCATTCCTGGCCAACTGTACGAATGTTTTCCCGTACTTAAGGTATCTTATCTAACCAACCATTTTGTTTCATTTCAAATTTGGTCTTTTAAACCAAGCAGGGTATTCCATACTTGGGCTTCCAACGTTATACGTTTTTAGAATAGTACCTTATTTTTCCTAATTTTTTCGGTCACTCAGTTTCGCGAATATTGAAATAATAGAGGAATAATCCACGAGGCTAAAATTTGGCGATTTTGAAGAATCGCCGTTTTTCACGGGAAATAGCTTTCGCAAATTTTGTAAATGATGGTGCTTATTAAAATCAGGTCGCATTAAGATTGGTGCTCGTGTTTTAAACTTGCCATTATTTGCTTAACTAAAATCGTAACAGATAAGAACAGGAACAGACAACTGGCGTTATCAACAAACCATTGCAAAGTACTTTGATACACTGCAGCCGAGGCAACTGAGTGAACATTTTAAGGAAAAGTGTTTCATCTGCCATGGCAGGTTAGGAGCCGGTAATAAATGAATGCAAGAGAGTCCATAAACTATTCTGGACTTTTAGGTTTTCATGGCTAGAAATAAGTTTGTTGACATTTCTTCGCTGTACCCTCATGCAAACTGGAGAACATCTTAACTAAAGGTTTATATATGGGTCACTAAATTTCGCATCGTTAATTTTCGCGGTACCTTTTTTCGTTTTTAATTTCACGATATTTTTTTAAATCGCGAAAATTAAGTCATGTGAAAATAAGTAACAAAGTTATAAAAATTCCAAATCTTACTTTGATTCAGGCTTTCTTACCAGAGGAGTGCTTTGTTGAAGTTCCCAAACTGCCGGAGAATGACGCGGCACTGATCATGGTCAACTGGTTGAAGGCAGAGGGAAGAGCGCTGACCGCTTCACAAAGTGAGATCGTGGGCGCCGCGTTGAGAAAGTGCTCTCTTCCTATCTTTGTGCGTGTGGCTTTTGACGAGGCCATGAGATGGAAGTCCTACTCTGCTACCAGCGAAACTGTCCTGCAGGTCACGGTTAGAGGTAAGATCAAAGATTTATAAAACTTGTGATTGTTGTGAATGAAAACAAGAGGTTGTTTGCAGACGGGCGGAAGGGGGTAGGGTGGTTTCCAAGCTGTGACACTTTAATACGTCATAACACCACCATCTGATTCTATGGCCACCATATTAGTCATTTTTGCTAACGGTAATAAATTGACATAATTGAATCCAAATGAATAAGATTGCATACAAAATCACTTTTTGGGGTTAGAACTATAACTATAAGCAAAAATCAATAGAAAATGTGTCGAGAAAGAGTCTGAAGTATTTGTTGTTTCTATATCGAAAGGTGCCATTAACGCACTGTTCGAGAGGATTGAGCGCCAACACGGACGGATATTAGTACGCAAGGCCCTGGGTTACATCACCGCGGCCAAAAGCGGCCTGACGGAGACTGAGCTCGAAGATCTTCTGTCATGTGACGATGACGTACTTGATGACGTGTACCAGTTCTGGACGCCGCCCATCAGACGCATTCCACCTCTCTTGTGGGTCCGAATTAGGGGTGATCTGACGTCATATCTTGTCGACCGCGGTGCAGACGGCGCACGCGTGATCACGTGGTATCACAGGCAGTTCATTGAAGCTGCGCAGGCGCGGTAAGACTTTGTGTCATTGCGAAATCTGAATGGACCGGTAAAACAGTTTAATTTCACAAAAGTTTAAACTAGCAACAATTTTTCGGTTATTTTAGGCCATTAAAATCTGAAACACAGTCTTTTATATCCGTGTTTATACAACGCACTAGTGTCTGTAATGCACCAGTAGTGGACTGTTTGCTCCCGAGGGGCGTACCCACGGGGATTGACAACAATTTACTATCAAGATAAATTGTAATATATAGAATTGCCAATTGTCGAGTCACGCTTCAGTTTACGCAAACAATAACTTGAGTCGAGGCTTGTGCCCACTCTCATACATATTTTTGTATATTCTCAGTTTCGGTGAACAATAACTTGAAGTCGAGGCTCGGCCAGCGGGAGCCAATTTTTCAAACACTCAGTGCTGCGTTGTCTCACACAAAGCCTCAGTTTCAAGCTATTGTTCGCTGGAATTGAAGCGTAGTTTGGAAATGACCCATTCTATTTATTGTATTTTAGAACTAATATACTTCCTTTCAATTCCAGTGCTCCGCCAATCACATTGAGTTACAAAAGAAATTTCACTGTTCCGATCTGCAAAACCAATAGGTTTTAGAACATCTTCATTAACTGTTGTGCAAAATCTTTTGATACTGTTAAGTCGTACCTTGATAAGAAAAACTTTCCCTTCTTGCAAATATTAACAACCTTCGGGTAGATATAATAGGTAATTTTAAGGCTTTTAATCCCTGTTTTGATGCACTTCTAGATTAACTTTGTTATTGTTTAAAATGCACATGTTTCTGTCAATTTTTGCCTCAAAACAACTTTTTAGTATAGACGATATATTTGATATATTGTATATATCAGAACAACCATTGTAAGCAAGCAACACAATTCGGCACGGTTTTGCGGTTCAGTTCAGTAAAACTTATAAGAACTCTGAATTTGCGAACCTGTTAGGCTAAAACTTTCGATTTAGACCCCTTTATACATAAGAACTTGCCTAGGCTAGAATTTAAAATTAAGCAGGTTCTTATTTTATCAAATAGAGTCAAAACTAAAAATTTATGTGCAAAAACATAAGCTCTTCACAAAGTAATGAAAATGACACTAAACCCTGAAAATGTCATTCAGATAAATTATACTTGTCTGTATACGATGCTTCGTTTAAGCCGCAAGTCACATTCAGTGTAGCCTTAAAGTGCATATTGGGTTGTATAAATGCATATACTGTCATATTGGAGATCATTTATGTATTACATATAAATGATATACCACACCTACCGAAAACGAGCCACTTTTTTCTTAAGAAAAGAAGAACCTATTTAAGAACCTGTTCAGCCTAATTTCCTGGTAGCCACCATTTACATAAGAACTTGTTTAGGCTAACTTGGGCAAATCTAGCTTTTACACGCGGGGTTTTACTGTATAACATTATTTTCATTCATTTCAGTTATCTCTCATCCAAAGAAGGGACAGTGTCGATACACCGCGCCATGAGCGAGTATTTCCTTGGTGTGTGGTCCAATGGCAACAAAAAACCGTACAAGAGGAAAGACGGCAGTCAAGGTGCGAGCAATCGGTTCGTTGCCCCTCAGCCGCTGTTGTTTGAGACGAGCTCAGACAAACCGACCTTCAATCACCGCAAGCTGAACGAGCTGCCATACCACATGGTCCTAGCCCAGCTGCTCGACCCGCTAAAGAGAGAAGTACTTTGCAACTTCGATTTCCTGCTTACTAATTTGAGGTACAGGGCTGTGCGTTTCTTTTAAATGAAAGAGGATCAAGTGTTTATGATTGTGGTTACGGTTACGATTACGTTATGACTATGACTATATCTCTGATTGTGATTATTGTTGTTACTGTCAGTCATTGTCATCGTTATGATTATGATTATGATTTTTAAATGAAAACTTTAGGAGATCTTCATATATGAGAATACGATTTTTGAAATATCCTTTTTCCAATTCCGCAGAACAAGTAAGACAAAAGCTAACAGTTAATTGAACCACGTTTGCAGGGCATCGTCTCTCAGAGACGTATTGGACGATTACGACTTGGCATTGAAGCACAAGTCAGATGACGCTGACATCAAAACTGTCAAGGAAACCCTTCAACTGTCCACCTATGCCTTGCGCGAACACTCGGCCCAGCTTCCCTCTCAGCTGGTCGGGAGAATCAAGTCGGCCCAGTCTCCTTTTGTTCAACAGCTGCTGGAGCAGGCGCAAAGCTGCATCCAAGTAAGTTAACTAAATCTGTAACTAAAGTTGGAACTTTAGTGTAAAAGTGAGTGTCATTCCTTCTTGGTAAGGTCGTTTTCACTCGCATGTACTACAACATGTACTACTCCAATACAACAACATCAACACAAGAACAACATTGCTACTCCTTGAATTATTTCTATTTTTTGATTGACTTGATGAAATCAAAACATAAGCAAAGCGCGAAGGATGCCGGTTATACGGTCTGGACTTTATTCCAAATACAGCCAACCACAGTGTAGATATTCCACAATAAAACTGAACGATAACTCTTATTCTTAGTCTCTCTACTGTTCAGTTAGAGTTTCTTTTAGTCACACTAGTTCTGTAAAGATTAATGGAACTAGAACACACAAAAATTTCCATTTGATAACTTTTGTTTCCTTACTCTCGTAAACCAACCAAGCCCTGCTTTATCCCCTCCTCGGTGTGTCTGACGTCACCAGGAGGACCCTTGGTTCACTCGCTCTCGGGACAAGAAAAGCCGACAACTGCTCTTGCCGCCAGCGACGACGGGAGTCTGGTGGTGAGTGCTGCTGAAGACAACACGTGCTCTGTTTGGGAGGTCGCTACTGGGAGACTAGTGCGAGTGTTTGAGGATGTTGGTAAGTGCCTAGGGGGACTGGAAAGTTTAGTTCAATCAACAGCTTTCAAAATATGGAGGACACGTCCTGAGCGCACTAGACTTCCCCTCCCTTTCCTTTCTGTCCATAATTTTGACCTAGACCCCCTACACCTCACCAGTCTTCCCCTCCCGTCTGTTTCCTCCTCCATCCACTTTGAGTCTTTCAGTTGCGCACTCATTTGGTTAGCTGAACAAAAAAATACTTTATTTTGAAAGGGTAACACTTACTATCATATACAGCAAAAACCCACGAGTATGAACCTAAGATTTAAGAACCTGTTAGGCTAAAATTTGCAATTTAGACCCTCTCTATATAAGAACCTCTTTAGCCTAAAATTTGAAGAAAGGTTCTTATTTTCAAAAAGCATTTAAAAATATTTACTTAAAGAGAAATGGTATAATAAAATAGAGCTAATTGCAATTGCAAAAGGCAAGTTAGTACATATATAAATATTGTTTGATTGAGATCATTGAGAAAATGTTTATAGTGTTGTGTTTTACAGCACAATCATGTATATAAAGTTGTTTTGACTCAAGAAATTAAAAAATTAATGTGAGAATAGATCTCTATTATGGTCATGTTAAAATATAAGCAACATTAGGTATGCAAATTTAAGATTGCTGATCACTAAAATCTTCTTAGCAACAACATAATTTTTTGCAAGAAATTAAGAACCTATTAAAAACCTAGATAGCCTAAATTGATGTTAACCACCATTTATGTAAGAACCTGTTTAGGCTAACCCTCGAAAATGTAGGTTCTTACTCGTGGGTTTTTACAGTAGATAATTTAGAATGGTCTTTAAAATACAATAACTAACAAGGGTTACAAACGATACTAATATTTAAAATATTCTACACAAATAAACTATACCTCATCCTCATCCCCGTCCCTTACCCCCCAAACGCCTTAAAATTATCTCTTCCCCCTCTCCCCTCCCGCAAAATAAAATATTTTAAAAGGCAAAAGAGTTAAAAAAGTGATTTAAATGATTAAGCAATTGATATAAATAACAGGAAAGTACTGGCAGGAACTGGACGGGACGGACGAGCAAGTTGCTATGCAGGGTTTTTTAGATGAACTATAAGACTATGTTTGAAGGACAAAAGGGATTTAAACGACTTGACAGGGATAGGTAGTTAGCGGTTTAATATGTTAGTAGATTGATGGTCCGAGTGAATGTAGTCCTGAGAAAGACTGTTGTTGTTGTGGCTGATGTTTCAACAAACTATGAGGAAGACACCTTCAGAGTCATGTAAGGCCAGTTGTACGGGTTATATTTATAGCGTTAGCGCGGGCGGTAGTTCTGTTTGATGTCCGCCGTTTGGTGGCGTTAATCTTTGCAGGAATCTACTGGCGGCAGACGAGAGACCTAATTAAGACGCTAAGCGGGCCGCTTACAAAAAATACCACCACCATGACTTTTACTAAAACTGATACTGATACTACCAAACGTTATAAATACAAACTGCTTGGCCAACGCCATGCTCGTTGTTTTTAGGTTTAAAAACTTGCTATTTTATAGTACTGCACGTTTAGTAGTTTAGTTCATTCAACTTGTTTAGAAAAGTTAGTTTCTCGTTGTTGTGCCTTAGTTGCGAGGTACATGTATCCGGATCCAACAAACTGTGGAATCTTTTAAAAGCTGACACCATGACACCTTCCTTTGTTACCTCCCATTTTTATATTCAGGAGGAGAAGCAGAGTTTATACAGATATCACGTGACAACTCAATTATTGTGACGTCATGCTCAGCGATCATTTCCGCATGGCAGATGTCAACTGGACAGCGGTTGCACACCATCCAGGGCCACAGTTCGACAGCCCCGATATGCATCGTACCAACCTCGGGGGGTGTACTACTTGCTACTATTATTGAAGCACTCGTAAAGTTTTATGATTTTGAGACCGGTTGCCTGAAAAGGACATTTGAAGATGTTTTACCGCGGCCACTCAATGAAGTTACCTCCGTGTTTCACCTAGCAGCGTGGGACAAAGTGCTGCTCTATTCTGGCAGGGATTCTCAAGTTCCAGGGAACTGGATACGAGGAGTCTCTATAGAAACTGGAGAGAAGACAACAGAAATTAGAACCGGCGGCTCCCTTAGCATACAATCAATGAGAGTAACTGCGCATGGCACATTGCTAGCCGCTTGGACTGAAGGCTCAACAGGCCGGAGGAAAAGCTCCGGTTCGCAGGCGTTACGTATTATTTTACAAGTATGGAACCTCAGTAGCGCCACGCTGATCCATGAAATTGCGGGCTCATCAGGGCAAATTCGTTGCTTTGCGATGTCGACAGACAGAACTGAGGTGATGACCCTTTCGCATACAGTCTTTAATCCGAGTGCCAACTTGTTCCAAGGGAACATTTGTATTTATAACCTCAAGAGCTTTGAAATCCAACGGTGTGTTCTTCATTACCCGAGCAGCATTAATCATATGGTTTACATAGACTATCATCACGTGATTAGTGCATCCCGTGATAAGCTGGTACGGGTTTGGGATTTAGAGAGAAATAGAACTGACTCCTCGGAGGCTGAGCGCACCACAGAACAGGAAGTGGTCGGGCTGGATGGCCGTTACGCTGTCTTCTGGGAAGAGACTGGGGTCGGCGCCGTTCACATGGAAACCGGAAGCTCTATCCGGTTTGCTGAGGGCATCGCACCCCAAGTAAGTCTAAGGGTTCTCGATTTTAAAAGTAAGAGGTTGTTAAAATTCAGAGCTTCAAAGCTCAGATATGTATTATTTCTTTGTATAATTAAAAAATCACATATTTTTAGTACCCTGACAACGATTGCTGTCGAGATCTTGCAAACATGGTGTACCAATAAATTTCGCAGCTCCAGAAATGAAAGGGGGAATGTGATTGATTCCAGAAAGTTATCTTAGATTACACAAAATCACCACGAATTGTACTTGTCAGAGAATCTCTTTTCGGGATCGTTCGGATGGACAGCACATAAAGAGACATATAGGAAGGTCAACACGGTTGATTATTGTTTCGTTATTCCCAGCTCTGGTCGTAACTGGAAAGTCAGACATTCTCTAATCATTTTTAATTTTGCATTTCAGCGTCGAACTTCTTCTAAGTTTTGTATTAGAAGTTTGTAGTAGCTCAAGAACGCGTTTGAAGTAAAATTAGCTTCACTAAAGGAGCGGGGGGGGGGGCACAGGTCTTATTTTGATTGTGATAAGGGGGACTGAAGAGCAGATTTAAGAACGCAACAAACACTGTTCCTAAGCAAGCAAGGGCCACTCCTCGGATAGCATAAAAGCTGGCGTTCGTCCACTAATTATTATGCTTAAAATTCATCAAAACTAACAACTCGTTCCCCAAAATATTTATGAATCTTTATGAGTATGAACCGCGGTACTGTATCGCTATGATTCAAAATTTTGATTCTTTGAATCGGCAGATTATGACGTAATTTTGTCGAAAGTTGCTCCCCCTTAAGCTGCCGTTGTTTTTGTTGCTGCACGGCCCTTAAAGGTTTTTCCGTCGTTCCTTCGTAAAATTTTATTTTTAACACTTGAAACAGAATCATTATCTTCTCTTCCCGGCATAATATCCCCTCTGCCCTTTCTGTCGCAGCTTGCTTTCATCAATGAGCAACTGGTGGTCGTAACGTCGCAAGAAAATATGTATTTGTACGACATCGCATACAAGAAGATGAGCCTGCAGTTTGATGGCAAGACCAATGCAAACCTGTTGAAAAACTGCTTCGTGTACAAGAACATTTTGGTAGCTATCAATGAACTTCAGACAGCTTTAAATGGTTATGACATCACTTACGGTAAAAAGATGTTTGAGTTGACCGCTGACCAACGCTGTATAATACACAGGTACGTAAAATGCTATTATACAAATTAACTGGTTTTAATTTTTGGTGTGAAATATGAACCTCGTCTTCGTTAGCTCCCTCTCTCTCTCTCTCTCTCTCTCTCTCTCTCTCTCTATCTCTCTGAATGAAGTAGTTTAACTCGATTGTAATATAATCAACCTCTAAAACAAAATGTAAAACTATGAAGAGTCTATTTCGTGAGATCTTCCATACATCTGGGAAAATTACTGAAATTCATCTAACAGTTCATTTTTGACCAAAATTTGCATCAGAGTTTGACGGTTTCAGCTAAAGTTTGACTGATTTACATTTTGTTAAACAGGCTAGATATGTCCGGATATCTCTAAACATGTCCGGATATCTCTGAACATGTCCAGATATATCTAAATATGTCCAGATATATTTAAATATGTCTAAGTATGCCTAATTCATTCCTTCTACTTTCAAGATTCGTGGCTACGTGTGATGGACGCTTCTGCGCCGCTGGAGTGAAACAGACATGCGCAGATAATGATGGAGATGAGAGGCCCAGCCATTATATGGTGTGGAACCTGGAGACGTACACGTCACACCAGACACTTCAACTGGAAGGTTTCACCAGTAACTTCGACGGTAAGATTTCAACTGTACAACCCACTACTCTCCTTCTAATTCAAATATATCCAGTAAAGCCTTCAAAATCCATTCAGACCCGCTTACTAGCTAGACCGCTCTTCCCTCTTCGGACAGAAAGACCATGGCAGGCGCGTACGCAAAGGGGTGCACTGGATGCACATGCACCCCCTCCC
>JAOEJI010022241.1:0-20051 GCA_025448255.1 Umimayanthus chanpuru | reverse complement strand
CCCTGTTATACTTTCCGACGCAGAACATTAGACTCTTCCTTAGGTTTTGATAAATGTCGGTCTGTGTATACACCAAGACAACTTTTTTTGAAATACTGTTCATGCATCAGGATATGCAATAGTGTATATAGTATATACTTCCAAAAATATTGCCAGACTCCTCCAATGAGGTGTTCGAACATTCCGCCAGGTAGCACGAGAGAAAATGGCGTATTCGTAACACTCTCTCTGAAATCGTTCCAATCCGAACTCTCAAACTTAAACTTGACCAAACTCATCAGCACCAGCCGCCACTATGTCGGTATGTAACTGCTGACCGCCGCTCCTGGGCATTAGTCCCCTTATTAGGGAGGTAGCGCTGAACAACATTTAGATTCATATTTGCGTGGCTACTTGATTTTTATGGTAACTTATTCGAATTAAACGCTTGCGCTGCCCGTGGAGCAACAAATTGAACCCCAGACAGCTCATTACCTACAACAAGACTCGTTTCAATCCAGTTAGGGTGGCAGGTGGTACTCCAATTTTTTGAAGTGCACGCAAAATTTTCCCCTTGCTCGAATGTTCACGCACAAACTTAGTTGTAGCAGTTGCTCGAATACTCATTTATGAAATTCTCATTTCTTCGCAGCTCCCCAAAAGTAAACTGAGTGCAGGCTTGCATTCGCCAAAAATACGGCCCAGCTCGAATGCTCGTTAGTGTAAGTGATCGTATTTACGACTCGCTATCCCTCCAGTTGCTCCGCAGGCCCAGGATTTTGCAACCCAAATACTCAGTCCTGCTCTCCCGGGTGCGATCATGGAGCGGAATTCATAGTCTTGTCAAGTTTTGTCATAACAAAATGTGGAAGTATGTTGCGAATAAGCTACCTGCAGCAGAGTCAAATTTTTCTAAATCTCTTTTTCAAAAGGAATACGAAATGCAGGGTGCTAAAGGGGGCCGTTATGAATTAACGAATTACATCTTTATTTTTGACATTATAACGGATGACTGTTACATATCTATGCTTTTGAAACATCACGAATTACGGACACTTTTTGTTCTCACAACGAATCATGATTCATGGACTTAATTTTAAAAGCAAGATCGCGATGCAGGATTTTGAGCCCAATAAATGATGATGATGATGATGATGATGATGATGATATAAACGGATCACAAACAAGCCTTTATCACCCTGTTAATAAACTACTGCTGAATCATTCCAGGGAAATCCACTGAGAACGTAAACACGAAATGTCAGCTCAATTTAGACGATAAGGAAGTGAACCCCAGTAAAGTTTTAACCTTGGCTCTAAGCGCTAACCCACTTCCAACATCCGGGCTCTGATGTTGCATGTTCAGTAAGCTTTGTTGAGTTGGCGACGATATGACTAGACTCCCGCCCGACTACTGAACCGCCCGCCTGCTTTAGAATATCGCGCCCAAGGAAATGGAAGATATGACAAAAATACTTTGGGGCACATTTGAAACTCATGACAAGTTCAGTTTTCACCTCCGATAAGGGGAGATTACTGACTTCTGCTGGCCTTTGTACAGCTGTCGAAACGTGCATGCACCTCTTAAAGATCGTTGAAATATTTGTCAACAACAAGCCAGGCTTAATTAATTTGTTCCTCAGGTTAAATTCCAACATAAATGGTTTAACGTGTGCCCCTTTGGCTTTTAGCAACGAATCCACACAGGCATAAGTGTGATTAAAGTAAGTATAAGCGCTAAAGATGGAGGGGAAGAGTTGCGGGTCCTGGTCAGAAAAGTTTAATAGCATGGCTGTAAAATATTTTTTCTTCTCTAGGTTACCCCTTTCCCTGTTTTTGAGCTCTGCATTAGATCCAAAAACGCAGTCTTTAAACTAAAACAGCTATTTCATGTTTAAAATTTTTTTTAAAAAAAACACATTTTATAAGAACGTACGTCGAGACTGAAAAAATTCAAAATTTAAGAACATATTGTGGCTGGGATACGTACAGAACATCTATTTACAAACTGTATTCAGGGGAGATGACTTGTTGTTAAACCGTAAATAATGCCTAGTGCTCGTGCATGGGTACTGTACTTGGACTTACTGTACTTTGATCGCAGTTGGTAGTATTTACCTAATCCTTAAAATAATCAGTTCAGAACATCCAGCCTCACCCCCCAAATTAAACGATCTTATAAAACTGAAAAAGAGCGAGTCGATTCAGGAAAGGTTCCTTCTAACCTCATCCGATGTCTTCGTAGCTACGTAGTAGCAGCAACACGCTTTTTTCAATTATATACAAAAATCGGATCATTTTGGCCGTAAATCAATCGTTTTTAAGTTTTGGCAGATTAGTGTATTCCTCAAAGTGTTCTTCAGGCTTTGATAAAATTGGACAACTATCAAGAATGCAACTGGAGTAACCGTGTGTACATGCGCTAGATGAAGCAGTAACTAGAAAAAAACCCTGCTAACTGGGGTGTGCTGTGATATAAAGTCGACCGACTGACTTTGAAACCCTTTTCGCAATTGTCCGATATTTTTGTGTCACGAAAGTACAAATTAAACGGAGCAGGTTTTGTTAAATCGAGCCAGAGCTGTTTTTTTACATTATTTTGTTAAAGGTGCCAAACCGGCTGCCAAATGGGAGGGATGGACATTTACCAGCTGACCCAGGAAAACTACATAGAAATGAATCAGCATGAGTACGTATTATGTCTTTATAAACCGCAACAACTAACAATTGAGAGAACTGTTTCCCACCAGTATTACATGTCCATGCAGGCTGATATTAGATATATCGCCCTGTGGTGCAGTACCAATCTGTTTGTTAATAGATCATCAGCTTGCTGGCCTATGGCTCCAAATAGTTGACGGCATTAGTCCGTGTGGGATCGTATTCTCCTGCAGAAACAAAACTGTTGAGCAGCTGTTTCGTCCAAGCCTAAGGCTACAAGACTGCATCAGCATTGCTCTCTGACAAGTTCATCAACGGAAACACGAATATATCTAACAGATAAAGCGTGACGGAAGGGGAGAGTGGTAATCCGGATACACGCTTTTTTTTTTTTTTTATATAAGAACCTTCTTTATAAGAACGCGAGGCTGAAAAATGTCCAAATTTTAAGAACATGCCAACAGCTAAGAAGATACCCAGGGCACGAAAATCACGGAAATAATTACTTTGTCGGCTAATGTTCGTCAGTACAACATCGCCTATTGTGTTGCATGTTTCTATGTTTTTTTGGATACAATTATATATATTTTTCTTGCCGGCCATCTCGGTAGCGGCTAATTCCGTAATAAAGCGTATTTATGCTTCCGGTTGGTTTGTGTTTGTGGGAAACAATGAATATACACCCAATATACAAATATTTTAGAACATTCAGACTCAGCCCAAAAATTGGACGTTCGTATACAAAAGGAGTATATACTGGCTTTTTGATAAGAACAATTCATAAGAATAGTGCTCAGATCGTTAAAAATTTAAAGACAATTTGAGGATATCTCTGAGGCTCGGAAGACTTGGAATTATAACACTGTTTTCAGTATAAAGACGACATATTGAAAATCGTTACTTAATTAGTTAATCGTACCAGCTTTAAATCACCAAAGCCGTTTCTTTCCCTTTGAATCGCGTTACCACAGGTTAAATCGTACAGCGAGTATGTGTTCATTTCAAACTACAGCAATTGTATTAATTAAAAAAATAATAACTATTAAAAAAGGCAATTTGAGGCTAAAATTATGCCTAAAATATTAAGAACAAAAAAAAGAGCGTGTATTACAACTACTAGCCTCGTTTTGACAAGAGCCGCATTGTCCTCATCTTTTGGCAAATTCAACCTGACGCTTTTCTTAAATCATCACTATTTCCCTACAAAATACAGCCGTTGTTGGAAAAACGGGAACTGAAGCAATACATGCAACAAAGTCAGGACGGAAAGTTGGAGCATGTCCACGCCAACCCTCAGTTTGAGCCAATATCAAGAACAGTCGAACGGCATGTTTAATATTAATTGTACGTGGTCTTTATCTGTTGTCCTTTTTGTGCTCTGTGTGTAGCTTTTATCAGGAAAAACTGGTCCCGAGTGTGAGTCTTGACTCTTTTGCAGCCATTGTTGATGTACGGAATTAGCTGTATATGGGGACAATCTTCCAAAACACAAATCAGTATAAAATACTGAGTCTGCAGAGTAAAGCATTAAGGTTGATCTTTCAATTAAAATCGAATGAAAGTGCTATTTTCTTATTTATTCAGACTACACGCTTTTTTTTTTTATAAGAACCAGTAACTTTCAGCTCAGGCTGAGCTGTTCTTAATTTTTAGGCGATTTCAGCCTCAAATTGTTCTTAATTTGTTCTTATTTTCTGAAATAATCAGTGCCCGTAACAACACATGTTAAATGGCACTAACAAATACGTGTTTGAAACTGTCAATCATACAGCGTTCGCGAACGTGACGAGCTTGCTTATCACTCTTCCAGCGCTCGATGGCGATAACCAAGCTAAATTCTGACAAGTTTTGTTTTCATGTACACCTCAATATATGTACAAAGATTAAATAAGTTTCTTAAATTTGTCTGATCAAAATTTCAGCCTGGTGATTGTTCTTAGCTTGTTCTTAATTTTTGGGCAAATCTCAGCTTGGGTGTTCTTATAACGTTTGTTTTATAAAAAAAAGCGTGTAATGTCCTACCTGTGACATTACAATGTATTGCCAATATATTGTAATGTCACAGGTAGGATATTAGTCCGGATAAATCGGATGCATTAACTCAACTGATGTATACGACGTGAAGAATGATGCCGCCCCTCCAAATATTAGCCAGCCATTATCCATTAGAATAAGATTCTTTCGAATAAAATAAGATCTTCTGCAAAGGAAAATCTTTTTTTGAAATGTATTAGTATTCTAAAAGACACTATTCACAGAGGTTGAAAATAATAGTTGTTTTAGTGTGTAAAAACTCGGACCGAATAATAGTTGGTCTCGGATTTTTCCGAGTCTCGGATTTTTTAAATCCTAGACTGAACAGCATAAAGTTGAATAACTTCCCCAAAATGCTTCAATCAAACCCTTATTGCACTTGCTACCTTTCGTTCACCCACAGACCCCATCGCAACTGAGCATAGTGGAGTGCATTGCCACAAATACATGTAAACGCAGGGGGGATGGGGTAGGGAAGGACTAGAAAATCCGAGACTGAAGAGAACTTTCCCCCAATTCCTCAATGAAATTCTTGTTCAGTTCACATGTAACCTTCCCTTGACCCATAAACCACATGGCAAGCATAATGGAGTACATTACAACAAATACATTTTAAAAAAGCAGGGTTTTGGGCTGTGTATATTTTTGGATTGCTTTTCGTTGAATAGTTTTTAAGCTTCTTTGAATAAATTGTTTTTAATTTGGTGAAGCCATGTTTTACGAAGTTTTACGACGTTTTCTTTTGTAGATGTTATTATGGTTCACAAACACACTTAACATTTTCCAAAACGCTGGGGTGGATTTGGAGCAGCCCGTCTCTTTTTTTGACAATTTTGGAAACATTTTTTAAGAAAAACACTGAAAAAGGCGCCTTTTGGTATCCTCTACGCAGACCACTCGTGGCGAAATGAGAGTAACAGTCTGCTTGGAGGCTATCGTTTGGAGCACAAATGTTTTTTTTTTGCCGCCTCCGCTCCCCTCCACGCCGTCTCCTTTGCCAGATTTGCGGGTTCGCGTCCGGCTTGTCGAATCTTCTGGATCCGCTACTGAAAAGAACATTTTTCGTTAACAATTGAGGCTGAAATTTAAAAAAAACATTAACTGCAAATAACGTTCAGCTTTCTTCGAAAAGAAAAATAAACGTTTTAATAAGAACGATTGTATTTGTTTCTTTGATATTGAAAAGAGAGAGGAAGAAGTGAAGCGTGTATGTGAGACAAACATGTCGGCCAACTGTTTTGCAAAGAGACCTGAAGATCTGCACACAAATTAGTCTCAGTCTCAGTAGAGTCTCTAGATATTTCCTTCCCCTTCCTGGCAATAATAAAAAAATTGTATTCATGATATAAATGATAATAATATTTAAAAATAATTTTAAAAATTAGAAATATTTGGTTTTTTAAACGGATTTGCTTTTCTGTCGCCTGTTCTCGATTATTCTATTTGATTCACTTAAATAGGATCATCGTGTAGATGTCCATCGACCAAATTTGTCATCATTCTTTGGTCAACACTTCATCCACGATTCTTTAATCCGCTTAACCATGGCCTTTGTGGATATATCAATCAGTTGAGTTTATCATTTTTCGACACATAATCAGCATATATGTACAAAATAAGGAAGGGTTCTGTTTTGTTTTTTCAGTTGCCTTCAAGGTTTCATCAGTACTAATTTACAAATAAAGCGGAAGTTTAACTCTTGTTGCGAAGTATTTAAGGACATTATTCTTTAGTTTGATAACACAATGGATGCCTCGCCTGAAGGCAGGACACAAGAAATACATTCAGAATCTATAATAACCGAAGAATGTAAATATCTTTTGAAAAAGAGCAAATACGACTTGAACTGGTTTTTCACAATAAAACAGTTTAGGCTTTCCAATTTAGTAAGGGATCATAGATCGTTGATAAGAATATTTCGTTAGGACTTGAGCTTCCACGCCGAAACAAGAAAATATTTTGTAACGTCTTTTTACAAGTTTTTCTTGTCAACTCAACCAATCAGTATATGGTAATATCACAGATCGCGACGTATCTTATTTCATAAATATCGTATATGCATCCGTGATGCCGCAACCGCAGAAATGGCACAAAAGCATTTTGTTTGAAATTCATATTTATTCTTTTTTTTCTTTCAGGTATACAGGTCTTCGTTGTAATAATGTTTAATATATAAACTGACGATTTTACATTTTTGTAATCCTTCGAATTTTCAGAAATCGGTGTTTATAATTTTGAGAATGACAACAAGCGCTGACAACATCAACAAAAGAAAACACATCTGTTCAACTAATCTCCGCCTCAACAATAAAAAAGGACCAAACAGGTTTTGCTGTTGTTTTGAGCGAGTTATCTTGTTAAATCTTATACGCAAAAAAAAATGTTTTGCTTTTAGTGGTTGCGATTGGTCTTAGTTGGTTCAGTTCTTGCAGTTTAACCATCCGTATATTGATTTGATGCTCCAATTTTCTCGTTAAATTGAAACGTGCTTTGCAGAAGTGATATAGTTTTTCAGCTCATTTTATATAGTTTTATTGGATATTGTGGGATATAACAATTATCGGACTTTATCAGTTAATCTGCCACAGCTGCAGGTTCAGTATTGGACATTTAAACTTCTGAAATCGAACGCGAAGCAGTTTTTCATTAGTTTCTAACTAAACCTAGCTAAAATATTTTTTCTTTGTTATTTTAGCGTATATGTGTCGGCGGATAAATCATGAAACCACAGGAAATATCGAACAATTTTGGCCCACTCTATTGTGGTAAGCAAATCAGCCACTCTTTCTTCATGGACAAACAACAATTTATACAAACTTGTGACTTCAGGCTTTGTTTGGACAATGGAAAACTTAGCGCTTTTCTTTGCCAATGAATATGGCAATTTGCGAGTTGTTTATGCCTTTTAAAGTTTTAACACCGTACATAAATTCAAGTGTTTTAATAAACCTTGAGCGGATCTTCTGCGGATCATTAGCAGCCCGAAACGCTAAACAAATTAATTCCAAAACCGTTATTAAAACGAAATTAACCCAGAAAGAGGCATCAAATGCAATAAAGTTCGAAAATGTTATATTTCTTATGATACTATTTTCCAAAAAAATGAGTTCGTGTTCGATTTGGTCTAACCTTTGAGATCTCTTTGCCGGACAGGTGAAAAATGGCAGAGACAACATCCGGGGTATCACGCTGAGACCGCAACACCATGTGGTCGGGGGCGCATTCGATTGGCGCGAATGTCCAGTATAGGAAAATAGAGAATAGTTCGGTGGTCACGCTCATGATTTGATCTTTGTTTGGATGGAACGGAGCAAGCGCTGAAGAATTAACGTGAGCAGCACGGACTTTTGATCCAGTACTTCTAGCCTACAGTGAAGTTATGACTGCGCTCACAAATGGGATAGGATTGGCCGATCGCGCACTAAGCATTGCACCCAGTGCGGTAAGTTTGCTATTTTGACAGTTCGACAGTCTTCCTGAATATTTCTCGTCAGCCCCGCAGCTGAGTTCATTGAAAAGCGGAAACGCTGTTTAGCAACGACCGTCTTGACCAACTGAGTTATTTTCTGCTCCAACTTGTTGGTTTTTCTCGAGAAATTTAAGGCTGCGTGACTTTTGCAGCAAGTGAAGTGATAGCGATTTATCAACTCTTCGTTTCATCGGGATTTCAACTTTGCGTTCTTCCGTGATCGATTACCAATAGCAATGATGTGTGACGTGTTGTCTGGCGAGCTTGTTTCTGATAACGCTATTACCACGTCTTTCATCAAGAATGTTTTATGACTTGCTTTTTTATTTAACCGCAGACTAGTTCATGTTTATGAAGTCAATATTGGTGTATTCAGTCCCTCAAAATGACGCGTTTGTGTGATTTGCTGGTCGTCAAGTTCAGAAAATTGAGGCAGTTGCTTTTAATTTGAAATGTAATGTAAAGAGTGTAAAAGCCAAGAACTGTTCAGTGAAAATCAAATCAACTTCTCAGCTTCCTTAGCAACGTATATTTATTTTAACTACTGTTGAACAAAACCCCCACAGTTCGCAGTTAATCAAGAAATTTTCTCCTTTGCCTATTCGGAATCATTCCGTTTAGTAAGGCTAGTTGGTCGTCGCATGGCCTTCGGCATTTTTTCATCGGCGACAAAATTCAGACAGTATTTTGGAAATTTCAATCAACAGCGAAGTGTGCATAGAATTATCTGAGGTCAACTACTTTTTGTGGTATTTATTATGCAAAGAACTCTCCGTTGTAGTTTTCAGTCACAATAATCTTGAAACACATCTTTATTTGTGTGAAATGTGGTTCAAAAAGTTGAGTGTCGTATTTTAACACGATATCACCAAGGTTCCAGACGCTAATTCCAAAGAGGTCGGAAATAAAATATTTCATGTGCGTACAATAGCTACATACTTGTTAAATTCCTGTTTGGTTTTTGAAAACCGTCCAAGTTGTCACCACGTCTACATTTTTGAGTGTATTGGCTACAGTTGTATCGAGTCTATTTAAGGGGTATCACTGCACTGGGTATCACCATATTAGATCGATAACCCTGTTTGTAAATAATAAAAGTAAAAATAATTAACTTTTTGAAAAAACAACAGCTGGTTTATGTTGTTGACACAGACGTTTAAGTTTGTTTTCCAAAATGCTTGTAATTTTTGAAGGCAGACATAAAAATCTATGCAAAGAAACAAGCACATCAGGGAAATCCGTTACTAATGCTAAGAACTTGTGTTTATAAGATAATATTTTACTCGTTTTAAATCAGGCGATCAGGTTCGTATTTGGAACTGCAATATCCAGATTTCCCGACCAGAAACGAAGAAATATTATATTGGTTTTTGAATCATTGATGCTCATTTTTTTAGCGACGTTTTTATAGCAAGTAGCACGTAAATTGTATTGCATGGCGTTTCAGACATGAAATGTAATTCTTTAATCCTTTTGTAAAAATAAATTATTTAATCTTCCTTTAAACCCTGGGAGCTTTTAACTCGCAGTATGGATAATCCTGAATATTTAATGCTGAGAGGATTAACCAGTAAATTGTCAAATGGGGTGACATCTGCACGGATTTTAAAAAATTCATAAATTTAACATGATTGTCCAAATCCTCAAAATTTGTAAGGCTCTAATTTTTACAGAATGAAAAAAGTCTTCCTCAAGCAAGATAAATTGGAAGAATATAAAATTCAATTTAATTATATTTTACTCAAAGATAAATTCCTTGTAGAAGTCCACGTTTCATTTAGTACTTTTTTAGCTATGAACCTGAACTGAAAGGTTTCATCTCACATTTCTTTCTTTTTGGCGAAGTTGGGAGAACTTTCTGGGTCATAAGGTTATATCTTTGGTTGCATGTTTTTCTAGTTTGTACATATGCATCATGATTGCAAAGGATTTACTACCCCAAGCTTCACTAGGCTTATTCAAGCTCAGTTGTTTGTGTCAACTTCAAGTCTGCTCAGTGTCTGGTCACTGTAGATCATAAATTAAGCTTTTAAATTGCTGTTTTATGTATTGCATGTCAGGGTTGCTATTGCATGATTGTTCAGTTGTGCCTATTAGCAGTACTGCAACAGCACTTTAACAAACTGACTGATGTGCCACATCTGTTTTGTACTTGTTGTCAGCTGTTTGACATAATGAAAAAACACCTTTTTTGGAGTTTTGATTTAAGATGGACTGAAATATGAACATCACTGGCTTTGATTGCTATAAAAGTGGTGTCAGTTTCACACAAGGGAGAAGTACTTGAAACTGCCTGAGCGATGAACAGTCTTTGATTCATCTTAAATCGAGCTGTAATTGTTTAAGGGCTTCCCGCAAGTTATTGTCAGGAAATTATGTGGGGATATGTAAGTAACATTCACTTGGCTCCAGGACTTAAGGTAAAGATTCACAACTATTGAACAAGTTATAGACTGAACAGTTATATTTGTGTGCTTCTAGTAAGTTTTGGCATACAATGAAGTGTTTTAGCTGCTACATTGATGATGCGAACACTGTGCTTGCCCTAGGCTTAATTAAAGATATAATCTGAGAACAATTTTGTCAGCTGTAGACAGGGATCAGGCAGGTATACATGAACTATCTGATCTTAAATTGAAGAACTTTATAGCACAGGAATTGAAGGAATGGTGCATGTACAGGTAATTTTTAAATTGATATGTTAGTTTAAGGGTTGCAATTTAAGTTAAGGATATTTAAGGATATCTTTAGCATTTGTGTGCTTTTGAACTTGATTTCAGATTTTTCCAAATTATATTTTTTTATTGATAATCTAATCGGTCTATAATTAGAACACTAGGTTTTATGATAATTGAAATAAAAGAATAAATTAAAAGTTTTACATCCATTGGAAAGAAAAGAGAGTTGGCTCAGTAGACTAGTTAGCTGATAGATACGATGATCATGTAGTCAAAATGTTGTTGGAGTCAAACATTGTTTACTCATGCCAAGATGTAAAAAAATATTGTTTACTAAAAGTTCTAGTAGTAGTGCAGTTGTATTTGAAAGTAATAATATCAGGTTTAACTATAATTACCTTTTTGGCATGCCTGATTGTTGTAAAAGCCAATAGCCAGGGGAACGCACTTGTCTAAATAATATTTATTTATAGTGCTGAAGTGTGGAAATTTCAATAACAAATTCTTTTGATATCATTATAATGGGAATGTAAGTGATGCTTGTTAAACAATTGATTAAGTTTAATATGGAATGTGTACATAAGCAATGTTTTTACATAAGTTGGAGAATTTGATAAATTTTGTTCCCATATAAATGTTGAATTTTATGTGGAAGTGAAACTGTAAATTTTGAATTGGTTGATGAAAACTGTGATGTGTGCGTGTCTATATATAAGTTACATATTTTTACATACATGTACAATATATTAAAAATCTAAAATGCAGTGTTAAAACATTAAAACTTTAAACTTGAATTGGATGCTCCGGTCCGTCACTGGTGATCATCAGATCTAGACTAAGTGTTTGGCGACCATCAGACTAAGTGTTTGGTTACAGCTCCATGTCTGCATTGAGAACTTCTTACCTGTGTTAGCTTCCTATATATATAATAATAATATTATTATATTAAAGGGTCAACATTTTTGTGGTCTGCGTCAGGTGACATGAACCAGCTGTTTGTCAGAAAAATATAAAGCTTACTGACCCCATGTATCATGTAGTTTGTGTTAGCAGTAATTTAATCTTTTACATAGAATGATATAGTTCTCTTTTTATATATAACTATATTATTTTGTAGTGTTTTAGCAGGTCACCCTCTGATAGGAGTGCTTCCAAAGCTTTAGAAAGGGTTTACCCTGGTTTAATCCTTGCAGCCCCAACCAGTTTATCAGTATGTAAATTCTCCTTACACTATCCACACAAATTACCTTATTACAGGAAAATAAAATTTAAGCATCATGACAACGTCCTCATAATTAGAATAGGATTTTATTAACGTGGTTTGTTGTGATTTACATTAATTAAATGCTTTTTTAATTTCCTGTAGTTGTTTGGCAATGGGAATAAACTTATAAAGCAAATGATCATAAACAACAATTTGTTTAAGATGAAAAACAAAATTCTCCCAACCTGTTTACAAGGAAACTATAGAGACAGTTTAGGATAATTCAGCTTTGGGGCTGATCATGAGAGGGTTAGATAAAGGTTTATCATCATCATTGTCATCATTTTTGTGTTATGAGTGTACAAGCTTCAGCACAACAAGAAGAAAACTTCAATACAACTAAATTAAAAAAAAAATCTTCATGTGGGTTTTGGAATCACTCCAACCTTAAAATGAAAAAAAATGAGTCAGTCATGCTAATTGAAACATATTTTTAAAACAGAACTAACCTCATTAAATTTCTCAATTTTTACTCATTTTAACACAATAAAAAGTACCAGGTTGTTGAACTCATTTTTGCCTAAAGCACTTTTTGAAAATGTCAGAAGTAGAGTGTTTGGATGCTCTATAGGGTACTGCATGTGTTGTAATTGTGGAAATGGAATATTTATTCATATTTAGAATCTGCCAGCTACCAAAAAAACCTCAGAGGATCACCACTGTAAGTAATGATATATGAAAGCCTTAATGGAAACAGATGCAGTCTGTCCTAGGCCTATTCATACGATGTATATGTAAGCAGCTTAAACACATGCATGCACCTTTATCAATGTTAGCTGGAGGTGGTTGGGGGCAGGGGCGGATCCAGGAATTTTTGAAAGAGGGGGTCCAGAAGCTATAATTTGTAAAATTCTAGAAAGAGGGGGTCCAAAATCCCTTAAAATGGCTTTTGAATACTCGTTTCAGTTGTTTTCTTATAAATCTTTTGTAAATATTGCACCAAAAGGGATCCCCTGGACCCCTTCCCTTAATCCGCAACTGGGGGGGGGGGTGTTAAGGGGAAGGGGTAATCTGAATACTCTGTAGCACATTTGGTGAAGTTACTGGTAAGCAATTTTGACTAGATGACATGCAAATATTGACTACATGTAAACATCTGATCAGTCAAGCTTTGGCTGACAGGTAAATGTTACATACTGTATAATAACTGCATGTACTATTGTTAACATTTTTTGAAAAATATAATAAATTATTTTAATTGGCTTGTCATCCATAAATATATTCTTAGAAGCATAACCATGTTTGACACAACAAGCCATTCACCAGTACAATGTAAATATTTAATGACTAATTACCTCTTACAATGTGAGTGCCACCAAAAAAAACCCAACTCTTAAGCTTAATTGCGTAATTAAATTATCCAGGTTTTGTTTGCAAACTTGTGCAGATTGTGTTGCCTACATTCATAGTTTGGCCGAAATATTTATTGTAATGACCCTGCATAACAAAAAGGCTACAAAATAATATAGTTGACTGAGTAATTTTGTTTTGTTCAGTCACCTTGTCAGAACTTAGAAAAAGCGTAAATTTTAAAAAGCAGTTTCCAAGTTCCGAAAAGGTAACAGAGCAAAAACGAATACATGCAGCTTCAAACTATGCAGGACAAAATTTGCTGATTAATTAAATACATGTAATTACCTCATCTACAGTAAGATTTTATATTATTAGGTTTTATTTGGTATCACAGGCAGATGAAACTTGGGCTTGTTCTTGAACAGGCTAAATTCTATAACTTTCAACAACATCTGTTTCAAATTAAGAATCTTGCATTTTCAGTTACTACTAACTCTTCACATGACTGAACAGTACGAGCTGGCAGGCTAATGAAACTCTACTCAGCCTACTCGCCCATGCAGAAAAAAACAGTTTTTTTCAAAAGTAGTCTTCTATAATGATGTTATAGTTCACAAGAATTTTATCCCGTAAAAAATCCCCTTTTGATATGATTTACAATTAAGTGTTTTGAAGACCAACATAAATTAAACAAAACTCTTTAATATTTAGATTTTTACAATGAAGAATATTGTCTACAAGTAACTTATTGTTTTAGATTTTTCATTATTTAAAGTTCAATATTTTTGGCCTCCACAGTATCTAAGATATTTAGGGTAAGATTTTGATTTTGTTATGAGATAAACTAAAGATTGTTAAATAATAACATCGTTGATAATATAGCTATCAGTAAATTACTCTAATTTGAATATTGCAATTGGGTTGTCAGCAGGTGTGTTGTAATTGGGATACATGTTATTGTGAGTTCTGTCACTCAGGCTCACCAAATATTAATGATTAAGTGAATTCCAACTAAAATAATAATTGTAAACAGACATACAGTAAGTTAATTTGTATCTAGTTCATAATAAGCTGTGTAGCTTAATTTTATGTCCAAGGAATTTCACATCAGAGCAGCAGCTAAATTGAGTCGTCATGACGGATTATTTTGCCAAGAATATGGATTGTCTTGTATTGTGTGTGAGTATGATTTTATCATACAATGGCATTTTATTTATTACTAATATTAGATGTACAATGTATTTCCAAATTATTGTTTTTCTTAAAATTTGTTTACACTGCTTTCCAAGCATGATTAAAGTGGTCTCCAGCAGTTTGTATATGTTAATTTGTTTACAAGTACATGTAACAAACTTCCTGATGGTGAAACAGATAAAACATAACATTTTATAATGTTCTCTAAAAAATTATTTAAATTATTAGCTCAAACGTTTTAGATTTGATGCATGCTTGCATGCATGATTATCATATTTTTTCACAATTTTTTTTGAAACTTTGCTTTTTTATATATATTCTTCATGAATACAAACTTTGTAAATGTTTTGAAATCTTAAATTGGGTTCACATTTCAGAAGAAAACCAAAGCTGTTTCTTGTTCTTGTTTCAAGATGAAACAGGTTTGTATATTATGCTGTATCTTTGAAAATGCACAGTTTTTCACAAGCTCATTATGATAAACTCAATTCATGAGTAATATAAATAGTTTACATTTTGCTAAAAAACATGATTACGGTAGGTTTTTAGTAGAGATTCAATGTATTTAATAATAACACAGTTACAGAACTTTTAGACAATAAATTCAGAACCCCACAAACATTACAGCTTGTATGCATTAGTGTGTTGAGATCAATAAACCTTTCACTGCATAATTTCAAAGTTAAGCCATTCTTTAGCAAAACAATGATTCAGAATAAAAACAGTAAGATGCATGTAGAAAGTTCTCTGTTTGTACAGCTGGTTCACTGAGATGATACTGTACAATTTCAAAATAGTTTGTTACTCTATTAACAGGCCTAGCTAGCTAGGGTGGTACAGTAGAGGTTTTTTGTGATCTGTCAATTAGTGGGCTCAAAATTCTGCCATCATGATCTATTATAATTATTGCTTCCAATTAAGTGACTCTGCGATTCATCCAAGAATTTGTGTGATTTGTGATTAACCATGATCAGTTACTGCTATAATGTCCAAAATAAAATTGTAACATTCTTTATCTTGTACTCCCCTTTAGCACCCTGTATTAGCATATTTCTACTAGAAATAGTTACCGTATCATCACTACAGCTACCCCCACCTATAGTAAACTGGAGCTTGTCCGTCTCTACTGAAGAATTAGCATATGTTTTTTTGCAGCAATATTGAGTAGCTTTTAGCAAAATTTGGACCTACATGCAATTCTTGCACACACAGCTTGAATAACATCTCGTATGAATGCAGATAATATTAACAGCATTAATTTTGTAATAACTTATAAGACATGGATCCACATGTACAGAATTTATTCATATAAATATCACTGGTAAAGGAAAAAACAGTTAAGAAGTGAACATGTATAATATAACAATACTGTAAGTAATATAATTGTATTTTTTTTGTTAAACTGTTAGTTAATTATCTGATGAGTAACATTTCATCCATCTTCCAATTATGTTATAATTAGGACTGTCGGTAATTTTTTCATTCGTTTCAGAAGTAACTATGTAAGTTAAAAGTTAGAGCAAGTCAGTCCTATGTACAGGGACTCGTATGCATTTGGGACATACATGTACATGAAGGGTTGGTAGAACTTGTCAAATGGCAGCAGCTGTAACTCACAATTTAAATATTTTTATTCTTAAAATTAATATCTCCAAAGCAAAGGTCAACAGTCATGGAAAAAGAAAATAGATATTATACCAGCTTTCTGATTTGTCTCAATTAGCTACAGTATAGTTACATTGTACTGTATTTTAAATAATTAGAAGTTTGATTTTCCTTTATCTCTCATACCTTGATTTTGAATTCTGCTGAAACTCAACATGACAAACAGTCATATATACATATATAGTGTCCTGGTTCACCATTCAAACGTTCAATCCTACATGCGGTAATCTTTCATTTTTGAAGAAAACTGTTGCACCTATTATAATTCACCTGGTAGTTCAGAGGTCAGAATGGCAGGTTTAAGTCAACTTTGAAGCTCTTTTAACCTTAGTAAATCATTTTTTTGCTCACTACAAGTCATTTGTTAGTGAAAGACACAGTTACAGATCTTTACAGCTTCCTTTTAAACTGAGTCCTGACACAGAATAAGATAGTTTCAACATGGAAGTGGAAGTAAGTAGATTATGAAGGCCTGGACAATGTTTGTATTCCAGGTTTTAGTTAATTGATGCTTTTGTTTATTGGAAAACTAGTTACATATTGCCTTCTTTAGTATCAAACAAAGATACAACAATACGTTAAACAAGCATAAGAAAAGTTAACTTTTTATACAGTTTGCAAAGAACCTGACTAAGGCATAAATGCCATTTACTAAAACTGTAAAAAAGTAGTTTCATCTATAATATAGATCTACTAGATGTATCTCAGATTCTGTGTATTTTGATTGACCAGTTTATAAACAGCTCAATTCTCTAAAGACTATTAAAAAGTGTACAGATTTTCTAGAGTAATCAAAAGTTTATTATTTAGTATACATTACACATATCTAAGATTTTGGAAGCTAAATGGCTTGTGACTCTTAGTTACAGTGTAATATGCTTCCGATCCCCTGTCAAGCTGCAGTACAATTTGTTGGAGTTTGATGGCAGTGTTAACGTTTTTCTCAATATTAAGAGAAATTTATGTTTATGCTAATTAAACAGATCAGAAATACTTTATTTTTTTAGTTTATAAAATGTAACTAGTTGTGAGGATAGAGTTTTATAAGAAATTATAACTTTATTGAACTTACAGTAAGTTCAAAGGATAATAAATTAAAGGCATATCGTACCGTGGAACCAGCTGGCTCTGACTTTATAGCAAAGTCCTAATATACCCCTTCAAACTAAAATTACATTTACAGCAATGAACTTTCAATATATTGTGGTTTGAGTGATCGTCCGGGTTTGTAGTGTAGTTCTGAGAAGGACTGTTGTTGGTGTTGACTGACGTTTCGACAACCTGAGCGGAAGCCATCATCAGAGTATCATAAAAGTAACTAACTCTGTCCCATGGCACTTTGTTAGAAAATTTTATTTTTTGCATTTTGCTGTACATTCAAGTACTGATTTTTTTTCTAGTAAGAAGTAAAGACTTGTTAAAAAAACTGTTGTTTTGCCACATTGAATGTCTTAAACTGCTGTTACCTTAAATCTTTTATCTGAATGTTACAGCCAGTGAATTTGAAAGAAAGCTTCAAGGCTACTTTGATTGTAAACACAATTCATGTAAATTGACCAACCAACTTGCCATTCACAGGTGGTTAGGACCTTAGTTCACCTTTGTCACTTATGTTATTAATATTTACTAGTTCAAATGAAGACTATTTTTATTCTTAAATGGCTAAATTTAATGAATTCCTGATACTTTAAAACCATTCAGATAGCTGCAATAATATTTTCTGCAGAGTTTATAGTATATACAAATGCAAATATTTAATAAGGTGTTGAATGATTCCTTTTTATATTCTATTAGTTCTGGTATGTCCAAACTTTTTAGAAAACCTTTTAGGACTTAATTAAACAGAAAGAAATCGGTTTACTTTAGTTGATTGTCCCATTGAGAAAATTTGATTTAATTCAAGTGAAAAAAAAAACTGAAAAGGATGCTTTATCAGGACTACTACCAATGTCACAATCACTCAGGTCATCATCATGTTTCATCATTGTTGTCATGCCTTATAAAACTATTTCAAAATGTCATGGATACATTAAATTATTATGCGTTGTGTGAATTCCCATTAAGATCATCATCATCATCATCACAATTACCATCGTTATTACCACAATGATCATCAGCATTGTGATCACCATCACCGTCATCACAATCGTTGTCATAATTAACACTACCACCATCGTGATCATCACAATCATCACCAACATTGTGTTCACCAGTCTTCATCACAGTCATTACCTTAATCACCATTATCATCATCTTAAAACATTCATTACCATACTCACTACTACCACTATCACAATCGTTAACATAATCAACACCACCATCAACATCATCACCATCATCACCATCATACAAATTAAATTACATGTACTATTAATGATCAATGCTCTACAATTCTAATCTGAACAGATGAGTGATGGTTTGCCGTATACTCAACCATTGGCAGTCCCAGAGTATGCTCACATGCAAGGACACATGATCACAAGTCCTGTGCTAGATGTCATGCAACAGGCTGCCCAAACTCTTATGGCTGCCACCCCAGAGACAAGCTCTGGTGATGCCGGGCACAAGCGCCTCCATGTCACTAATATTCCATTCAGATTCAGAGATCATGATTTACGACAAATGTTTGGGGTGTGTACAAAAGCTACTAGCAGTTGAATTTGTATCTTCTTTTCACTTTTCTGTTTTTCTCATCTTTTTACAGTCTAACTTGTTCCTTATGATAGTGTTTCTTCCCATTCCTCCACTTTTCTGTGCTTCTAATTGCTCACAAGACAGGCAACTTTTTTCTTTATATATAGGTCCACAATTATGAACTGTCTGCCTGTCAGTTCTCAACATTTTTTTTGCATACCTGTAGTTTGTGTGTATCTTTAATTATCTTGTCTGGCCCTTGTCCTAGTAATGATCTTGCAACTTATGGAATCATGTTTTCTGCAGAGATGAGTGACATCACTGCAGATCTATAAAAGAATCTACAGACTTCACAGGATGCACAAATCCTGAGAAACACCTTAACTTTGCAGAAATATATTGGAATCCTGTAGTTTTCCATAAATTTATGCAAAGTGCAGACAGAAAATGTGATTCCATAAATAGCAAGATCTGTAAAATTAAGATCATGCATTAAAGTTAACAAAATTCCCAAAAGTCCAAAATCAGAGTTCCTTCCCCCCTCCCATGGGGTACATGGGGGGGAGGGGGGGGGGCCTCTGGCAATCTTTGAGGTATAATATATAGCTCATTCCTTACATAAATTTATACAAACGACTTAATTTTCTATTTTTATCTTTATAGGTGTTTGGTGAAATTGCCGATGTAGAGATTATCTACAATGAGAGAGGATCCAAGGTGAGCAGTCAGTGACGGCAAAATCTTTGACATTGTAAATTTATTAAGATCTACCAGCTAGCACACAGTAACAAAATTAATAAACAATAGCTGAACAAGCAAAGAACAGCGACACCACAATAGGACAATCATCAGTGCTTGTTGAAAAGGTGTCACTTAAGAATATTTATAAGTGAACTTAGAGAATAACAGTTGTTGAAAAAAGCTAAAAACTGCTTCTCGGCTGATAGTGACACTGCATTAACATATAGTTGACTAGAAGTACCACACTTCTGTACTTCCAGTATAAAGGAACTCACTGATACTGTATTGCCCAATTTTTGCCGAAAGCCGGTCAAGAGCAAGCCTTATTTGAAGTGCTGCAAAGCTTAGAGCCAAACTCAAACCGAGAAGACGGCTGCTTGCAATACATAGTGACGCGTCAGGTGGCAAGTCCATTTGCTGAAGGCAAGAGCTTCCCTAT
>JAOEJI010021130.1:0-12403 GCA_025448255.1 Umimayanthus chanpuru | reverse complement strand
TTTTGGGTGTTGGCAGCTCCAGGAAGGGAATTTTGTAACCCCCTTTAATGACACTCAGGATAAACTGCGGGGCGCCTATTTTTTCCCACTCCTCAATACATTTGGCTAGTCTCCCTCTAACCGAAACAGATTTTTTACGACCAGATTTAAATTCATAAGAAGTAACATGTAAAGATTCAATCGGGACAAGTTCGACGCCTTCTTCAACATGTATTAAATCAAAATAATCAAAGGAATTGACTACACCTTTCACATCTGGTCCGTCTAGTCATCCTAAAGTCTGCTTCACGGCCATTGGACATTGCGCTCTCCAGTGTCCGGGTCTGCCGCACTGGAAACAAGTGCCAGGTTTTACTTGAGCCTTGTACGACGATTCGACAACAGGAATCGGTTGGAACTGCGACTGGGCTGATTGATTGCTGGTTCTACGTGCCGTACGTGTTGCTCGAGAGATCTGTTTAGGCTTGTGGCGCAGCTTAACGCCAGCCTTGGCTCTCGTTTCTGCTTGACGCATTTTCTTTTCGTCTTCAGAGTTATCTGCAAGCTCATTCTTCTTGTATTCTTGTACTGTAGCCCATCCAAATTCAGACTTGTCGGCTAAAAGAATGTGCTTTTGTCTTTCCTTAAGCAAATTCTCACCTTTGTCCAATGCCACTTTGGCTCTTTCCAGGTCATTAGTATGGACTGCATCTTTTGCTTCGTCAAACGAGTCTTGGACCCTCACATTGAACTTGTATTGGTCCTCGCAGGCTTTGCTTCTGAATCTTTTCGGCTCGTCGTACTTCAGCTTCTTTATTTCTTTGATTTGTGAATCTGCACTCTCTGTGTTAGCTCTTTTGATCTGTACCAACGACTCTTGTAACAGATCTTTCATGCTACTCATCAGCGCTCGGTTATTTTGTTCTATCGATTCTTTAACTAAATCGCTCACATCTTCGCGGGATAACTCCATTTTCCTTGTGTACAATAGGAGTCGGAGCCTAGAGTGACTAACCACGTGCTCTATTCCTCTTATATACTCAATCTGCTTCCCATGATACACTTCGACTGACTCGAACCAGTCTCTGCTGTTGGCTACGTGCCACAGAAATATCAATTTCTGTCTATATCGTTCTCTACGGTCACTCAATCGCCAGAAATTACATTTTCTGTATACAAACCGCCTTTCGACAAACCAACGTTTTTTCTTTTCTGAAGTAAATATATGCAGAAAATCAGATCATGTTTTTGCCAAGTTTATATATGAAGCCTTCCCGGCGAAGATACTTATCATTTGCAACGGTAATGTTGCCTCCTTTACTTTTTCTATAACTGTTTAAAACTTTTTCAGCGGGCATGTTGCCGACGATCTTTAAATGTTTGTAACCGGAAAAATCGAGTGTTTTCAGGTATTTCACACATATAAGAAAATGTCTTGATTCATTTTTAATGAATTTAATTTTTGATCTGGTGCTGCTGAGCTTGAAGTAAAGAAGTGATAGTTTCCAAACTCGTTTTGGTCTTATTTGAAATCCACCTTTATATTAACTAAGCAACTCATATCGAAAAGTTGCAGCTTTTTGCAGTATCTGTTGGCTTTCAAAAGCAGTCGCGACAAAAGGTACAGCAAATGTACAGGAAATTGTTTGACTTTTAAACCTTGTAACTCTGCTGTTAAACATCGGATTTGACAAAAAAAAGTTGTATGACACGGACATCATATAATCAAAACAAAAAGAATTGGTCAAGGTTAAACTGAACGTTCGTAATCAAAATTTCAAAACTCGATATAAATCCTTGAATCAAAATCACCATTCACTTTCTTCAGCATTGTCAAAGTTTTTATAAATGGATATAGTTATGGCAACAAATTTAAGCTCGATATTTCAGTAAAAGGTGTTTCTTTTTAAATTTCGCTTTTAAGTGGCGCTGTTTGTTGAAACTGAAGTAAATAATTAGATTCCCAAGCCATTTCTCTTCTTGAATAGCAACGATTTTGATAATTTCTGCTACCCACAGAAAGCAGTACACTGTGCTCCCCGCGCGCCTGTTCGCCTTGTTTACCAATTTCTAAAAGAAATAAGTTCAAAGTAATTTGATGCATTACTAAATAAATCCCTTACCAAACAAACAACACAAGACTGTTTATGAAATGATACCAATATTTGTTTATTTTAAAAACAATGTGCACGCTGCGGCATCAAGTCGTATGTTCATTCAAGTGTATCTGTAAAAAAATCGTTTCTCTTTGACAATAAACTCTTGTTTTTTATCATTTACATATGTACACACTTCAAGTTTAGAAATTGAATTTACAAATAATTAGTTGCATAGCTCTATGAGCATGAACTTCAAAGATTCACAAGGAACCCAAATTACCAGGGTTGCCTTTTAAATATCAACATTAAAGTTCTTTGCAATGTTCATTTTAAAATAACTTTCTACCACGGCCTCCAAAGAGCTGGTTTGTTTGCGACCGGCGATGCCTGAGCGGTCACGTTCTGTGGGATACTGCACGGTGAAACGGGTGTTGGAGGGCGTGTAAATTCGGTTTGGACGGGCATACAGCTTGGTAGAAAAATCGGCGTTTCTTTGGTTGGTGAAGGTGGCGGTGAAGGGTAAGGAAGCCACATCGCTGTCGTGGGAATGGCGGGAAAGTTCGGGGTTGTTGTCGTGGGACTTGAAGCGGGAACTGCGACCGAGTTGCTATGGAAACTGGATGCTAATTGAGTTAGAAGTTTCTCTCGGACGATGTATTCTGAACCGGGAAGAGTTCTGCTGACTTCTGACATGCACTGGTTATACCCCGCTCTGTATTCAGACATGGAAGTGCGATCTGTGAATAAGAGAGGAAATTTATTAGATCACAGAATAAGTTTAGTTTGTAAAACAATTGTATGAAAAAAAAAACTGTTGAAAAGATCTAGACTTGCATAACAACATATACAGATTTAATTCGAAAGTTTATTAAACTAAAACATTTCGCAGTTATGTAGAACTCGAAAGTTCACAGAAACTAAAATGTTTCATAGCTTGTGTAGTTTTGTGACTGATCTGACTAATTGACTGATCAAGTTCCTCATCCGAAACAACAAATAAACATGGCACACTAACAGCTGAAAAATTACAGCACTCATGAAAGAAAAAAGTTTATCAGTTTGACATTTGTCTTACCTTGTTGCCTGCGATCTTTCCTTTGGGAAACCTTGAGATAGTTCACGGTCATTTCGAGTATATCTGCCTTCTCCATTTTCGAATATCGAGAGGCCTGGCAAAATAAACAAAAATGTCTGATGAGTAATCAACAAAGACACACTATTTAAATAAGTTTTCAAATTGTGTTTCACTTGACCAACTTCAAACGTAAAAACAAAATAAAAAAACTTACATCTTTGTTCAGCAGGTCGAGAATCAAGCCTTTGAGCTCGTTGAGACTGTCGTTTATCCTTGCTCGCCTCATTTTCTCCATAAGGGGTTTCTTTGCCTAGAAAAATATGAAAGAGTTGTAAGATTATGTACAGCCTGGGTTTGAAGCATGTTTAACTGCTGCAAAATGTTTTTAAATCTTGAATTACTGCTGATAAGATATTTACCTTCCGTCTGTCGGAGAGAATTTTACTGACATACATTCCACTATCCATACACTCGACGGCCATTTTGGAATAAGTTTTCTAGAATTAAAGCTCAACTTTGAATACAGTGCGATTTGGATGCTCGTGCTGCTGTGAATGAGCGACATTACTGTGGCTGTCGTTTTTATAGTCACTAGCCGTGGGAAAATCTTTTACTCGTGTGTCAGAACTACCGACTCTATTTGCCAGCACCTGCTGGTATACAATCGGCTGCAGATGCAAACAATGGCGGAATGTATATCAAAGACTGAAACCGTGGGAACAGCTCGCTGTGATTGGTCGAAAGCGTGAGGTCGCACGATAGCCGTTCGTAGCATTGTTCTTTCCCTTCAGTGGCGCGTGAAGAGCGTGAGACTGCTCTCCGTTGATTGGCTGAAAATGAAACGATTTACCTTTCTTATTTATGCCATAACATTTTATGTTCAGAAACAAAATGAAAATAGAGTCGTAGCTTTGGAAGCCGGTAATAGTAACTTGGACAGCACGTGCCGCGATGTAACTGACCGTTCGCTCTTTAAGTGCCCTTTCTTCACATCCAACTAGCAAAGAAACCCTTAATGAGGTTTCCTTGTCTCAATATCCCAATGATAAGGACATTAAATTCTCAATATACATCTCGTACGGCACACGTGCAATGCAAATCAAAACAGTCATTGTGTCCCTTTGTTTGCAAGCTCTTTCACAGACTCTTAGGCTCCCTTTAATAGTAATATCGACGTTTTGTAAAGACTATTAGAATGACAAAAGCGAAACAAAATTTCCCACGGTATATTCGACTGTGGTAGCTTCTCTGCGTTGATTTGCTATTCGTTCTCAATAAGCTAAGCCTCTGCGACAGCTGTGTGTCTGTGCACTGATTACACCAGAGGGGTGTTGAAATTTAGCGTTTTAGCGTTTAAGTTAGCAAATGTTTTCCAAATTATCGTTTGAACCTAGTCAAAACATCATCCCATTTTTGACACCGACAACAATTTGCGTTTTTAAAAAACTAGAAACAAAGTTGGGCTTCACTTTGGATTTTAATTTGTAGTTCCATGCCGAAAACTTTTAAAGAAAGTAGAGAACAGGCAAAATTGCACAGATGGCTCGACAACGAATCATTTAAGCCTCAAGATTAATATCGCAATATCGCAAAGTCACTTATCTGCTTAATGAAAACTAGTTTCGGCCATTTCGAAAGTCTCAAGAAAGTCAAGTTAATTACTCACAGAAATATTATCGACAATGCAAGCTTCGGTCGACCCTAAATACCTTGCATTTGTAATAACGAGCAAGAAAACTAAGCATGTTTTGTCGCAAAAACCTAGTAATGCTACACAATTTTTGTGTAAACGAAACTCTTTGTATGAATTTGCATGGGCAGAACGAGGAAGTGTGCTAACTAGTTTCGAGTGGATATACCAATTTTAACAGAACTTAATGAGAATTTATTGTAGAAAAGAACCGGTTAACTGCTAAAGGTAGCGGGTTTCACTCTTAAAACATCACTGTAAACAAACTCGCTACTTACATTTACTGAAACAAAATCTTGTTTCAATTTTGCGTAAAAGAACCTCGAAGTCAAACTGTTTGAAGTTAGGCAAGAATTCCAAACAGACTGAAAAATTTTCCTGAAAACATAAGTCGAAGTTCTCGACGTTTGCAGACAACTGCATGATACAAAAAGTTTTAGACAAAAAAAAAGCCTTGATTACAAAAACCAGCTACTTAGATTAGATGTGTAATTACGAACAAACAAACTGACTAGGATTTAGATACTGTTTTGAATAGCAAACTGATCGAAACTGCGGGCTAAAAGGTCTAAAAGGTTATCAATCCCGATCTGACTCAAACCACCTTCAAAACGTCGGCGATTACTAGGTCAGCCAAAAAGACGCTTGGGTTAGCTTAGTTTGGTTAGCCCAATTATCAAAACGATGATATCAGCCGTAAACAGTCAGCTCCTCTCTGTATCCAATGTTTTTGTTTTCGTAAGTGTTTTCAAATTGTGTCGGCACGCGACAGAGTGGGTGGCGCGCGACGGTCGGTTGAGGGTGAAAAGTTGCACAAGATCAGGCGATGTTTTGATTTGTTATTAAATTTAAATCTCGGTTTCACTTTAAACTCAGTTGTCAGTCTGCCCGAATCGAAAGCCAATATAATTGATGGAATTCTTGATAAAATATCAATCTGGAATAACAGTTTCAAACCCGCAGGCAAAATATATTTTCGCAAGGCTGTTTATTTTTACGCATTTCGTCGCTATTTCAAATGCACTGTTTCAGAGGATCTAAATATTCCGTTGTTCATAAGTGCTAGTAAAATTGACTACATGTATAGTCATAAGATCTGAAAGCTTTAAACTTGGGTCAAATCTGAGATCGATATGCTAAGTTAAGAAATTTTCTTTCAAAATCAGCCTTATTCTGAAAACTTTAATTACGGAAAGCTCCAACTTAATTAAATTAGTATAAGAAGTAAGTTCTCCAAAGGCATTTTTCGTATTTCAATGCGCTAAAAACTATGAATTACTGAAAGGTATACTCAATCAGAAACTACTGCAAAAATATTGCTCTAATTGGAAGCCATTTTCATGCCGCGCTGATTTTTCTTTTTATTTTATTCAAACAAATGTTTGTGCAAAATACTTCAACATTTGTTTATCCATACAGAAAATCGTTTCATCGATTTTCTGGATCTTTTTTTATAAAGACACACTCCACAAGCTGCTAACGGGTTTGGAAATTTTACCGAGACTGAAAGTTTTAAGGCCCATTGGATGTTTTGTGACTCATAAACAGTTATCGTTATGTTTCAATAATGATGGTCATCGAATGGATTTCCGAAGCATGTACAATTGCTATATTCTTCCCGTCACCTGGGTTTCAGTTTCTTGACGTATTTCAGATTGGTTTTACTTTGCCCGATCTTTACAAATATAACTACCGAACAATAAAATTAGATTCGCGTCACACCTTTAAAATAGCGAATGAACGGAAACCTATGGTGATTCTTTTGGTGGTCAATTGGTGACCGAAGACTTAGACTTAGAAGCACTCTTAACGGATTATTTGATTTGTGCTAAGCTTTCTGCTTGGAAGTACTGCAAGCACTGACTAAAGGAGTTTCACTCCCTACCAGTTTGGGTTTTTTGAGTAACATAATCTAAATGCGTCATGTGCCAAAAGCTTCTTACAAGCGCCTAGTAACGCATAACGGACACACTTTGTGTTGCACGTTGTTTCTGTGATCACGAGACAGTCATCCCCGGCCACATCGCAGCAGGTTCAACTAGAGACTGGTTGTTATTTGCTTAGAAGAAGCGATTTACGCATTGTTTGGCAATGACCTGCGTGGTTGTGACAACGAAAGTATTAATTCCGACATACTTTCTGTGAAAAGAACATAGTTTACAGATTCCATCATGGTTTTTTGAATTAAACCAAAGTTATAGCTGATGATGCGTTAATTTCATTGGCACGTGTTTGATGGGATGGCATGCACGCTTAGAAACTAAACACAGAATTTACAAAGTTTGGAAAGTCAAGATTAAATATTTTCAAAACACACCTGTGCAATATTTCACATTCGTCCAAATGACCATGATGTTAAATCTATTTTATAATCGAACTTAGAATTTAGCCTGGATATACGTTTCAGCATGCTATTCACTAGCAACGACGACGCCCAAACCGCACCCAAACAGCATGAAATCAGCGGACTTCTGCGGAAGAATTTCTAATTTTTTTCTAACCGCTGCGAAAATGAATTGAACCAGCGTTTGGATGTTGGACTGAAGTTTGCTTCTATCTATCTCCAGCAGCCTGCCACCCGGTTCTGAAGTCAACTGAATACATGTATATAACATACAAATTTTCAATAACGAAGTGCACGTACAAAATGGTGCAATATCTGTCTGGCGTAAAAAAATGGTGTGTGATATTGCAGTCCATGGTGATGTACCGGTAGAAATAAGAAAGGCCCAAATATATTTGAACAAGTAAATATGTAAAGACTTTGCTATTTTAAAAACACCGGGAGTTTAAAAACTGCTTCCTGTTTACAAGCTGCGAAACCCAACGAATCGGCAACAAAAACCCACTTGGTCGAACTTAATTAGAACAATCAAGAACTTAACGGCTGCAAAGCAACAGGATTAATCCTTACACATTTCCTTTGAATTGTTAAATTTACTTGTTACTATGTAAAACCATCAGTGGGCGAGTGAGAGAGAATTTAGTTCCTGTTTTTATCGTAATCAAGCTAATCCGAAAATGAATACGGCGACTGGTACATCAAAAATAGCACCACAACGCACGAATTGCTAAAAGGTGACATAAAAACATCATACGCATTCCGTACACGGATCTGCTAAATACACATTGTTTTGAGCCATTTTACGGCAAATCAGTCTGCTGCATTAGCCATAACACTGATTCTGTGCTGCCCTATATAGCCTTCGCGTTCGCTAACCTGAAACAACGTAAACGCGTCCTTGTTAAAAAAATTGAGTGGTGCATGAGAGTTTCTTAAATTGTCGTTCTCTGACGTCGAGTTTGGTGTTATTTTAGTGCAATTTTGGTTTCAATTCTTTTGTACACTTTGTTATCACAAGAAGAAAACATGTATGCAATGACAGGTGTCTGTAAAACAGACTATGTAGTTCCATAATACGATTTTAAAAACACGTCTGTCATTACAACAATTGTATTGAAATTGTTAGCTAACATTACTATCCGATAATTGCTCGTTGCCTAGTGACTTCCATATTTTCAGTCTTCGGCAATAATCTTGATATTGTTTAACAGCTTTTTACTGATTGTAGTCAATTCGAATTCATTAATAGAAGTGTCCTATACAACTTTCTAAAAGCTTTCGTATTCAGTTTTGTGAACTGAATGGTCTTTTTTCCTTGTATTATAAGCTGACGAAACACTTTACCAACTATTGAAATTAATTCATCTGTTTAAGCCTGCATTTCTTCTAGTACTATAGTCTATACAGAAACATTAATTTTCTTCTTGTAATTTTTTTTTTTTTGATGAAAATAGCCCTGTTTATACGGTGCAAACTAACCCAGGTTCGAATCTGGTTAAAACTAGCCCGGGTTCGAACCGACTTTGTTCACACTGACAAATACCAAGAACGCGTGTAAACACAAACTTGGGGCGAACCTGCAGTTTCCCTAACGCTGCAAGCTTTGATGGTCGGAACGCACAAGTGCGCATGTGGAAACTGAAAACCCAGATTTGTGTTTACATGACCCTTTTCAGTCTCAGTTAAGCCGGGTTCTACCCGGTCGAACCCATGGTGGATTAATTTAATCCGGGTTAGCAGGTTGGCAGTGTTTACACGACAAAAACTAACCCGGGTTAGTTTGTGCCATGTGAACAGGGTTAATGTTAACTCTTACTACCTTTTTACGAACGGAAATGTTGGTCCGTGTGAACTTTGTTGCACGCAGTGTTTGGAGTTGTTCCGAAAAAGTTGAACTAATGTTGAACGATTAACTACATCGGGTTTTGATGCTGAATGCAGGTATGCATGTATCTGCATGACGGTGGTCTTACTACGGTATGAAAGCTACCCAATACAGTGTAAACAAGACCTACAAATAAATCTTGTTTTGCAACTATAAACCGAAAGCATAATTAGGCTGCAAATTATTTTATGTTTTGTAGAAGCTCAACCAAGTAGTTACACTGAACTAATTACAAAACCTAAAATCAGAATGGATGAATCTCCGCAGCACAGTGACAAGACAAATCTGATGAGTTATGACACTTTAAACGTATCATTACTGAACAAATGAGTTGCATTACACTAATGTCGTTAACCTAAACATTGCGTATTAGGAGTATCGGAGGTCTGGGGAAATGAAATGGAATTACTTGAGACGGTTCGTTGAATTTTACGGAAGAAAAAGGCAAAAAATGTGTTGCTAAATGCGATTTGAGATCAACTTGTGATGTTGCGTATGTCGTGGCTTTTAAAATATAACAAAATATGGTATCTCTGTCCTCAATTATAGACACAAAATACCCAAGTCTGATAGCCACTCTAAAACAGGAAAAATACTTGTATTGTTTTTGGTTCACTAAAGGATGTCCTAATAAAATTGAAACGATTCCGGTTTCTTTGCCTCAGAATTTGTCAGTTTTGGCCAATTTTTACCAAGATCTTTGGGCTGCGTTTTTGTTATTATGTACTTTACTTAAAATGACTGATCGTGTCACTAAATCCAGTATTCTTTTATGTGAATTTCAAGGACGTTTACTATGATGGCTCAAAGCGTACTGATCAATTGTTTTCTATGTAGCAGTTCCTTTCTGATAGAGCCGGGACAGCATGTGTTAGCGCTAAACTACTGGTAGCTCATCGATAGACTCGGGTATGTTCCAAGTACGTGATAAAGTAGTGTAAATTGGGAAGGAGGAGGAGGAACAAAGCCTAAAGCAGGTGCTCTTTTTGTACTGAACGGGTGCTCAGTAGTACAATTCATGGTTTAAAGAATTGCAAAACTGTACAATTATGCTATATTCGTTGACCAACATGTAATAATAAAACTCTATTTACCAAAATCTGTTTCCGGCGTGACTGTATTACTATTACTTTAGTTTCTGCAGTCCATCTAAAACTTTACGCCACCAATAGAAGATTTCGTCAGTTCGCATATAAATTTGTTTCTTATCAGCAAGTGCAAAATAATTTCATCTTCATAACAACCACCTTTATAAGAACCCTGAGGTATTTGGCCAAATTTAAGAACGTTAGATACAAACAACCTCAGCCTCAAACTCTGTCTCGGATTCAAGAGAATCCAATTTTCCAGCTAGAGCAGTTATGTCATGACATGTTATGTATGAAAACAAGAAACATTTAAGAACAATTTGACGCTGAATTTGCCAAAAAGGTCAGTTAAGAACACCGCTTATCTAGTTCTTTAAAAAACCCTTGTATTACACGATTGCAGTACAATTTCACACAGCGTTTTTAAAAGTTACGAATCTTACTTGTACACGTGCAGAGACTTCAGTACGAGTATTGGGAGCTTTTTCGTTTAGCGAAACTTTCTGTTTGAAATTCTGGAAATTTTCCGCATCAAATAGAACGGTTAAAAATTTCGTTGTTTATGCCAGGAAGTTGACAACAAGGACAAATGGAAAACAAGAAATTTTCTCATTTACCCAACCATAAAAATGCCGTGACCAAATATTAATTTATCCAAACCAATTCGGGCCTTAAAAATCAATCAAGCATCGTTAAGCATTTGTTGCATGAGTTCATGAAGCCTTCGCCTTGTCTTGAATGTGTCGTTAAAAGAATATCCAAACTAACCGGTGCGATGTCCAGCTTTAAAAAACTTACGGATCGACTTTAAACAACTATTCTTTCATAAAGAAATGTACTTTTAAGCTTTGCTACTGTCAAGTTTTTTAACACCAGAACTAGATTCACTTCTACTTCTTATAAGCGAATCAAAATCTAGTATGAGTTAACCAACCTCTTCATCTTCGGTTTACCGGCAACCGAATGAGTGGTCTCATAGATATAAAAAGAAAGCTAGAAAAGAAAGCTAGAAGACACAGTAATAAACTGAGTGATTTTGTCCTAAGTTTTTTTTATAAGTTTTTACTTTTAGCTACTTTCTTGATTCGAAGAGTTCAGACAATTAGTTTTTATTTGTTAAAACGTCCACGGAGTTTTTATCTAAGTAGTGCTAATGTATTTGCTTCTGATGCAGACCTGTAAAAATATAATTAATGTCAGATTTATATTTGCTAACGCTATTGATGGATTGTAGATTAGCAGATTACTAAAATAAACTAAAACAGAGTTCATAGCATATATCATATGTGAAGTTCCGCCGAGGTAGTTTACATAGCTGGGTATGTCTTGTTCACAAGCGGTATCGTCAATATCTTTATTGTACCCATTTTTTGACGGCCATTAACCTAATCACGCATTTTGTGTTAAAATGAACAACTCTTTCAGCTAATCAAAGCACTGGGTTAAAAGTCTCTCTTTTAACAGCTGGCGTCTTAAATCACCACTGATTTGATTTTATAATTTTATCCTCACATGGCAGCGGCAAAAAATATTGGACCAAACTGGCTGGGAGAAAGAGGATTTACCATTGATGCACGTGCCGGTGCCAAAGTTTTGTTCTTGGTGGTTTGTGTCAGAGAAGACTTCTGGAAAGAATATAGAGAATCGATGTTAATCCCAGAACCTTTGACTATTAACAATAGCTGTATCAGAACAAAAAGACGCTCTTCAACATGAAGATGTATGAAAGACTCTTGTACCTGCTAGCAGCCGGTTCGTTTATACCTCTAATATTCTTCTTCAAAGAAACAATGCTAATGAAATTTGGAGAACTGCCACTTTTCATTCTCATTAAAGAGATATTATAATCAAATGTATGTGTTGTAGTTTTCACATCTGTTCTTCCTGTGAAATGCACGTTTTGTTTTAATAGTTTTACTTGGTTGCGTACAATTTATGAGTGTGAACTACGGAATGGTAGGCGAAAGATATATGGGGGTTCATAGAAAATGCCGGATAGAGTACTTGGTAGATGGGTGTTAGTGAGACCTAAGTTCTTGGATAGGACGACAATAATGGGTGGATGGCTAGACGGGCACACAGCTATTCACACACATACACACACACAGACCGACCGCAGACAGATCCAGAGAGAGAGAGAGAGAAAGGGAGAGAGAAAAAGAGAGAGATGGAGAGAGAGAGAGAGAGAGAGAGAGAGAGAGAGAGAGAGAGAGAGAGAGAGAGAGAGAGAGAGAGAGAGAGAG
>JAOEJI010020019.1:0-12417 GCA_025448255.1 Umimayanthus chanpuru | reverse complement strand
CATTGTCCATTAGCCAGAGATAGCGAACCAATCAGATTGCTTGAAATACCAACGTCACCGAGTTTGTATATGCTAATGTAAATTAGTACATTCCTGATTTTAGATATTACACGAAAACTGTTTTCATTGTATTCTTTATCACTTTTAACGTATCCATAAACATCAAGTTTGTGAGTTAATATTCAGCTTTTTGCATTTGCATAAGGAAGTGTCATTCTTACCCAAATTCTGTTTTCGAATTCTAATATGTCCAAACCGAATTCTATTGTTCAGCATCGAAATGAATGTTTACAAATTCCATTATTTACAGCGACTTCTATTATGGTTAAATCGATTTCTGTTATTAAGCATAGATATAAAATGTTACAAATTTCATTGTTGTGAGCTGCAAAGTATGTTCTGCTATAATGGCTAAAGATCGCTACTAAGTTCTCGTTCGACATATGCTGTCAACCGATTTGGTCATGGAATGTAAATGAAATAGAAGAGGCATTCGATACAACATCGTTCTTCTGCTCGATAGTATCGTATTCTGTCTTAGGCATGTGACTCGTGCTAGAATCCCAAGCTTTCGATCCGGTAGGACTATGGTTTGACAGCATAATTTATTAGTATTCATGCAGAAATGCACCTGTACTATGTTTTTACTTATGTTCTTTTTAAGCGAGACGAGACATGGCCGAAGGCTAAGATTTTCAAAATCGTTTGCGCTGTTTTGATCTTCCTGCTAAACAGGGCTTGTCTCTGGCAGCTGCAGTCTAGCTTCGACCCTTGTGTCAGCAAAATAATACAGGAAGGTTGACGTGAAACTTAGATTTAAGAAGAGAGTCTATAAATTACTCCATTTACCCCCTTGTTGTCTTGGGATAAAATAAGACTAGTCAAATATTAAATTAGATTTAGCTGCTAGACCTTCTCAAACAAAAATCCTTTATTATGATAGTGATAATTTTTATAAAAACTTGTTATATAGTAATGAACAGTTTTTTCATGAACTCTGTTTGTGTGCAGTTTTCAGAATTTTAAATTTAAGATTTGTAGAGAAAAAATTTGGATTTAATTAGAGAGTTATTGTAACTTGATAATGTGAAAGCCATTATTATTATTATTATTATTATTAGTAGTAGTAGTAGTAGTAGTAGTAGTAGTAGTAGCAGTATTACTTTTATTATCACTACCAGCTCTCTCCATACCTGTAATAATGATACGTGTACCCTAGCTGCTGACACACCACTCGACCTTCGTTGTTGAAACTACTGTAACCAAGACATATCGATATCCATGTGTCGTTATACAGCATCTCCACCCGTCCTGTCCAAGGATCTACACCTCCAACAAGGCGTACCTTGAAAGATAAAGGCCTTTGCATCGTAAACTTCACGTTTTTATCGACTGTACCTTCCACTGATAGATGCCCTTGTACCACGAATGCTGAACGAGGAGGGAATATGAGGGTGACGTTGGGGGCAATGGTAAGTGATCCATTTGGAAGTACGATAAGATCGTCCTTAACGATATAGGGTGAACCTTGGTCATTCAATACTAGCGACTCTTCCAGCGTTCCCCCTATTTTTTTCCCTCGAGGAAAACATGATTTTCGGGTAGTATTTTCTGAAACAACATCTCTTGTATCTGGCGAGGCAAGATAGGGAAAGTAACCAATCCTTGCCAACTGGACACGATCTTCAAAGTCGAAGATCTTTTCTCTAATTTCACATTCTTTTTCGGTACCCCACCAGTTTCTTTGTGCTGCCACAGTGCTTTTGAAGTTGTAAAGCATGGTAGATATTTGAAAAGAGAAATTTGGATTCACAAACATGTTTTCATGGAGAGTAAAGTTGCCTTCTTTAAGAACAACAACAGCATATTTTGTGCTACGTCTAAAAAATCCAGGGAACAGTTCAGTCGCACTGTTGTTGGCAAAAGTATTATTGATGATATCTGCTCTCCTCATATTGTTCCAAAAGCAGAAATCAATGAAGAGAACATTCTCCCCAATGTTGTTTGTGAAGGTGTTGGAGATTAGCCTCAGTTCAACTGGGTTGCTTACTCCCGATCCGCAGTTGCTACCATCAGCAAATGTCACCACTCTCCCTAAAAGTAGATCAAAGAGACAAAAACCTCCAAGTGAAACCAACACAAAAAAGAAAGAAAAAAAACACTAAAAGGAATTTAATATAATTACAGTGAAACCCCGGTTTAACAACAATATTCCCGGTATAACGACCAACAAAAGTTATAGTAAAATGTATGGGGCAGAATTCCGGTATAACGATCTTCAGTAAACGATATTCCCGGTTTAACGATTGGAATGTCATTAACCGAGCTCAAAATATTTGCAGTTATAACGATAAAATGAAAGCTGAATGGATATTTTCAGTAATGAACAATGCACAGACCTAAACACGCAAAAAAAATAAAACTCGCTTTTTAAATGTTTAAGTTTTAAAAAGTTGAGGTTCATGTCACAGAAGTTTTGGTAACGAACACCTTATGAGCTGTACAAACTGATTTTGACAAGTTTGCATTAAAGAATACTCCGGGTGTTGCATTTGTAATTAATTTGATGATCAATTACAAATTTATTAGATAGCATGCAGTAAAAAGGCGATAATCCACTTTATCTCGGTATAACGATATTTTTAGAAATTCTCCCACAATATCGTTATACCTGGAGTTCGGTTATAACGATATCCCGGTACAACGATGTAATTTAAACGCTCCCTTGGCTTATCGTTAAACCGGGGTTCCACTGTACTCTTGAGAGGAATGCAATCACTTCACTGAAAGGGTTAATGTTAGGTGTTTTTGCGTATACACACTCAATAGATTATGGCAATGGAGCTCTCTGATTAGTTACCCTCTACTACGCTTTCAGTTCATGCACAACTCGACCTTATACACAAATTGTTTATTTCCCCCTTTCACTGTGGCCTCACATAATTGTTTTTTTAATGGTGGCTTCAAAAGGGGCACTTTTCTATACCACTTAACACTGTGAAGGGCACGCCCAAATAGTATGGAAGGCTACTAACAGTTGTTGGTAGCTAAGTTGCTACAACATTTCATCATATCAACCTCGGTGGACCCACATGCTATTTTCAATGTAAATGAAATAAATCAGAACCTGCCTGCCTGTCTTTTCTCTTGTTGAACATATCTAGAAGTAGCGTCAGTTCTAAGGTGATTTCTTTCCAGTTATTGCTCTGGCTCTTGCGCCGAGTGAACGAAAGTAGCGGCCCCACGTTCAATACCTCGAACTATCATGGAACCTGGGAACACTTTAGGCAATAGTTGGCTCGTGTTTCAGACGCTCCCTTGCCGCTCTTCTGTTCTTAGTTGGTAATAATTACATTAACTGGAGCTTAGTAATCTGTTAAGTGAGTTAAGGTAACAGATAGCAAAACACGGGGGGTTAAACTGTAAACATTACTTGCTTTACATTGACCATCCAGATAACGTTTTGTCCCTTGTCTTCTCTCCTCTCGGTGGCGCAACAGAATTAACTAAAACTTATTACTACTTTAATTTGCTATCACTTATCCCACGCTAGTTTGAGGTTTGCAATGCACGCTTGGTACGAAGATCGGGAAGCACTTCGATTCACTCGACGCAAGAAAACAATACATGGCCAGAAATCGTCCACGAACTCGCTATTCCTGGATGCTTTCATAATTAATTAAGGCAAAAGACAACAGCAAGCAACTCACTGATATATTATACGGTCCCAAATATGCTCTGGTATTAGGATCTAACTGCTTGTTACACAAAAACAAGTAACTGCGAAAACACCTGAAGTTGTACCTAGACTTGTGTTTGTAAACTCATTCTCCTCAACCGTCGCGCGTAGTCGCAGATTGCCCAAACAGTATAAGTATAAAGCGTCCTTCTTGTTGTTACTGAACTTGTTTCTAGAAACCACAACTGAAGGCCGACAGCTTCTTGGTGAATTGTAGTGGCTATAGCTGCAGAAGTAAAACAATTTAACACCGGATCTCCATAGACATAAAAAAGATGTTCCATTTTTTACTATGACGTCTATGTAGCAAGCCCTCAAGCTAACTTACTCTCCTTACAGGTAAAGACACTGTGGAAAAAGTGACGAGAATAGACAAATGACACTGACTGATGATTGATGATTGATAATAGTCTAATGATGTTACGTGATAACATGTGATAACAGGACTAGAGTCAATCAGTCGTTTGTAGATACGTAGAAAATTTTTATACTTGTATTTTGTATTCCAAAAAAGGTGGGGCAGTTTTAAGAACTCTGACACGATTACAAATCGCACACTGAAGAACTCAGGTGCCTACCTCGAATGCGCAAAACTCGGTTTTTGCTTCCGCTAAGTTTAAAATAATCGTTGGCTTCGCTAAGAAATAAAAACCGTAGCAAACAACCACGGGCAATGAGCTCAATGTTAGTAGATGTAAATAGCTTCTACCTAGCTGCAACTTGATTTCTAGTATACCCATAATTATGTTTGTTCATACTTTTTATGACCAACCTAACTAGTTTCTTGGATTTTTAAAAAACTGGAAGACTAGTGTTGAAAAAACTGGCCGGTTTTTTGCATTGGCGAGTAAGCTGTAAATGGATTTTTAATTTGGTCAACAAAGGTTGATATGATATGTTTTCTTTTTGTATAGCTATACACCAAACCTCTTGGGCGAAAAACATACCATATCAATTTTTGTTGATCAAAACCCACTTACTTCCTTGGCCATTAATTGCATGCAAAATTAACCTTTTAATACTCACTAGTTCGAGTCAGGAGCTAGCCGTATACCTCCCAGTGAGTTGTCACTGACGTTGTTGTCAACTATAACAACAGACAAGTTGATGTTCGAATAACAGATATAGCGTGGCACAGGAGCCAGTTTCACTCCATACTGTTTGTTATTTCTGATATCACTTTGCTCCAAGCGAAAGTGCCGAAATCGCCTTTGTGGGGGATCTCCGCTTTTATAATGCTCTACATCAAATAAACTGAGTCCATGTCTTGTGTTATTATGTACGGCACAGCCTGCAAATTCGTAGTTTCCGCCTAAATAAAATGGAAAAGTCGGGTAAAGTAAACCTAGTTAGACATTAATGAACTTATTTGGTACTGCAATAACGTAGTTATGTGATCAATTTAAGCAGGAAATGACATTTGAAGTCGTTCATATAATCAATAACAGAACATGCAGGCCAAGGAATCTAGAAGTCGGGATGTGAACCGATCTGGAGTTCAACGCTCAAACTTTTGTTTCACGTCGTGAAGGAGTGCTTCTACTTCTGTGGAATTTGTATTTTTATATACTGTTATTAAGATATACTTCAAAGTGCAGGTGAAAGCGAAGTTATTATGGCTTGGAATTAGTGTAGGATACTTTATAGAGCCTCATAACAATTATTTAAAATAAGTGCTTTTCGTGTTGTGTAGTGATTTATCGTGCTGTGTGTTGACTGTATGATAGCTAGGAATAACAAGAAAACACTTAATATTTCCATTCCGAAAACAATTTCAGTCGGTTTACCTTGGTTTGTAATATGGCAGCCATCTTCACCATTTGATTTAAAGTTTGACTCCTGGAAAACGATGAAACCCATGCCATCGTATATTCTGAGACCAGTTTTAGCGTTACTGGTAGCTGAGATGTTGCTAGCTCTTACTTCACCGGCCATTTTGTCGATGTTGAGCCCATGAGAGGTTCCGCTGCGATCGAACGTTGTGTCCGAGATATTACAGTAAAGAAACGTTCTGCAAAAGATATTTTCAAACCTTATAATCACGGTGGGAGAAAAAGCAAAAATATATGAGTAGATCCAAAGTATAACTCCTCTAAAAAGTGTTTAACACAAAAGTGTAACGTTACAGGAATCTATTTTGCCATAATGTCCATCTATAATAAAACAGATAAAATTGGACGAGTTTAAATTCAAAAACTCTCAAAGTTAGTTACATTTATGATGCTAGTTGCTTATTGTGCAGTAGGTTTTCATCGGGTAGGTCACTGAACACTCGTTTGACATTTGTCAGTCTGGCCGGCCCAAGCAATAGTTTTGATTTTCTACACCACCTTCAAGATGGAGGACTATCACGGTTATCTTTGGTTAGTTAGAGTTAAGGTTGGAGTCAGGGTTACTTTTGTTTTGTTGAAAAAGGGCAGTGGTAGCTCTGATCTTAGACATTCCAGGTTCGAGACTCATTACCCTTGCTTGTCTCCAGGTTCTCGAACTTCTATTTTCTTAAAAACTTTTCTAAGTATAAGTATCTTGTTTGAGTAATGTCGAACTGGTAAGCGTCCGCCGTCTTAGTTGGCGCAAAAAAAAAAGGAATTGTCCGGACCAACCGGTCAGTTCTGAAATGGAACGCAAGAAATTACGCAATTCTTTCGGCAAACCTGAACAGCCCTAACCCGTACGCTGCGCCAGTTTTGCCGAATCATTCCTGATAACTGACCATTTAGTGAGAACTGACTGATCGAACAATCCTGACTTGTCAAGTGAAAAGCGTGTATCCGCTGGTTCATCTTGTCTCATTATTACTCATTAAGTGTACCTGAAATAAACGTAGTAAGTTATCATTGCACTGGAATGACTGCAGCAACTAAGTTTGTACTCTGCCATAAAATCTCGGCAGCACTTAAATTATCCGTGGTAACTTCTAGTTACTCGGTCCGGAGGAAGCCGAGTTGAGGTTTCGACTCCGGGTTTTTTTTTTGTTTGTTTATGGCTGTCTCGAGGGCTGATGCGCATGCGTCACGGCGTACCAGAAATAGAGATGAACGATGATCTTAAGTTTTCGGCCATGGCCCACAGCAACAAAAAAATATCCCGACAAATATCGACTATCGTCTTTTCAAATACCTTGGTGGAAACGTTATTAATAAAACTAGGAGATAGCGCTCTTATATACGTGCTCTTCAGGAGTTACAGAAAAACAGAACGAATACAGCTTCTCGCTCCATGTTTTTTTCAAACGCAACAGGCGCTCCAGTTTGCTTTCACGCTGAGTCCACATGCGAATCTCGACCCGTGAAAGAGAAGGATACAGACTGTCCTCTTTTGAATGCCGATCGGTTTACTGCGCTAAATTTTGATATGCTGCGCCGGTTGAGACTTTAGGTCTAAGAATTAGATATTAAGCTGTTTAGTGATCGACTGTGCAGTTGAACACTTCACAAAGTGATTCAACTAGAGGGAGTGTAAGAAACAGGAATTACGTTCATGTTAGGTTAGTTACAAAACACGTTTCTATTATCACGTGCAACTCGTTACATAACCATTTCGCCAGAAATAAAGATCAAAGAACAGCAGGCGCTCCAGTTTGTCTTGATCCGTGATAGAGAAAGATACAGACTGTCCTCTTTCGAATGTGCACAGTAGACCAAGGCTCAAAGTCAGTCTAGTAGCCTGATACGTCGTTGCGAAATAGAGTTTTTAAGAGACTTTGTATCGGAATTTCGTTTCTGGCCGATATCTCTGTAACTGCTGAATCAAATAAAGTCTGGCTTATCTGAAGTGTTGCATGTGTCGTTGTTGTTCCCTGATAGAAATTTAAAGACATTTCGACGATTTTTAAACCTTCATTGGCTGCCTGTGCGTCAACGAATAACAGTTTATGATCCTGCTTATTGTCTACAAGATTGTGAACCAAAATTGCACCGGCCTATCTTTGTGACTTATTGCAACAATATGTCCCAAAACGTCTCTTGCGTTCAGCAACTAAAGAATTACTGGCTATTCCAAAGACCAAAACTGCGACTTACGGAGATAGGGCGTTTTCTGTAGCTGGACCAAAAAACTGGAACAGAATACCGGACATTTTATGTGAAACACAAACCCTTAACAGTTTTAAAAACGTCTTAAAACATTTTTGTTTAGAGAAGCATTTTCTATGATGAATATCGTCTTAACTTATATATTTTGTAATATAGTTACATATTGATTATTGTTTTTTAAAACTTCTATTTTATTATATAGTTATATATATAGTTAATAGTTGTAGTTATATATAATTGTCTGTACTTATATTTGTAAACGCATTGAGGCTCTGCAAAATGCGTAATAAGAACCGTAATTATTATTATTATTACTATTATTATTACTATTTCTCCGCCACCGAAGTATATGAAGTATACATTGTTTCAGTCAATTTAGAAACAATTAATAAGCATACGGAAGGTCTGGGCCGAGTTAGCCTGTTAATACAGCCTCTTGTTTAATTTTTGGTCGCGTCGAGGGGTGATGCGCATGCGTCACGGCGTGCCAGAAATAAAGATGAAACAAGTTGAACCCAGTAATTGAATTATTATTGTTATTCATTAGCGGTACAGGAAATGTCAAAGGAATTGTCAAGACTTAATTCTTCGCAGGAACACACGAAACTGCAGAGATCGCAAATACTTTTGAAGCTCTATACACTGAACGAGAATAAATTTATCCACTTCAATCTTTGTCGACAGAGTTGTTTCCTTTTCAGTTCCTTTTGCTTTGAGCATGTGTTAAGAAATAGTGAAATGAAGAGCTAAAAAAATTATGAATGTGAATGTGAATTGTAAATTAATCCGATGTCTTTTCAAGTTGTTCTGATAGGTATTAACGGTTTTAAAATATAATACTCAGTAAGCTTCTAGTTACAAATCAACTGAGTTTGTTTAGCCTGCACAGCAAGCGCTCCAGTTTGCTTTCAAGCTGTGCCGACCAGCTGACGAACGTGACTATATAGTAATGGGGAATATATGTAAAATGTACATTGTTTCAGTCAATTTAAAAACAGTTACGGCAAGGTTCGGGCCGAGTTAGGCTTTTTCAAGCCTCTTGTTTGTATTTAAATTAAATGCGATTTGTTTAGATGTGAAGACTTTTAATATACAAAGATCCAATAAACTACAAAATATCATTTATGCAGAACATTTTGAAACTACATTATCAATTTGGAAATCACACTGTTAACATTATATCCTTGGTTGACTTTATTTTAAGTTTAGCGAATGACTGTTCAAAGCTTACATTTTGTTTCAACATTTTTATCATGTTTTAATTTAAACATCTTCTCCGGCTATCACATTTTGCGTTAGATAATAGATTTAGAGGCAATGTTTACTACGTTTGGTATTAATACTACAACATTCGGTGACTTCGATGACACAATTCAACGTACCTGACGAAGTGTAATCCATTCATGTAGTTTTCGTTTAAGGTTGAATCACTGATAAGGCAATCGTTAGTGCTGGAGTACTTCACAACTAGACCAGACGCGCCGTTATTGCCAAGCCTTGATGATTTCATATGCAGAGGCCCAGCCATTCTTTCAACGGATAAACCGCCATCATGATTTCTCAACAAGCTTGTGTCTGTTATCCGTACAGCCCCAAAGATGTTTTCAAGGCTGATACCCACACCTGTGTGGTCGTTGAATGTGCTGTTTATAACTGAAACAGCGACTTGATCTGTAGAAAGCAAGACCAAAGCAGCTCGTTCTTAATAAGGCAGGCGACTACGTTTGGTTTCAATATTCGCACTTTCCAAATCAGAAATTTCCAATTGCTCATTACAATGTTAAAATTATACATAAGACTTAAATACAAAATTAATACAATTTGTGAAAGGCCTATATTAGTAAAAAATGATAAAATATACTAAAATCAGAAACTAACCTAGATTAAAAAGCATTTCTAAATAAATAGGTCTATTTAAAGATTTTATTCTCCTGATAGGGCCAGGAAGATCATTCCATATCTTAGGGGCGGCCATATAAAAAGAACGATCCCCAAGTTTAGCTAGAGACTTACAAGAACTGTATTTTAACGACAAACTATCGCTAGAACGTAGGTTATATCTACTAGTAGTGCTTCTAGCTGAGATAAGCTCACTTATCTAAGTCGGAGCCAAACCATATATAGCTTTAGAAGTAATTAATACAACTTTACAAAAATATATATACTTAATAACAGGGAGCCAGTGCAATGATTTAAGAAGAGGAGTAATGTGACAATATTTCTTTTCCTGAAATACCAACGGCGCAGCTGCGTTCTGAACTCTTTGTAATTTATGCAGGTGGCAAGCAGGAGTACCGTACAGCAAGCTATTACAATAGTCTAAGCGGCTCGATATAAAAGCATGTATCAGAGTTCCTGTGCATTCTTTAGTTTAAGCAATTGGCACGATTATATGGATATACTGCAAGAAAACCCAGACGGTTGTACAAATAAATTGAAAAGGTAAAAGGGGCCGGCTGAAAGATAGAATCAACAACAAACAAATATATAAAATTTTATCATACAAGTATGTTCGGATACTGTTTGTGCAATATACCTTTGCTACTGAAAATGGCAAATTTTAAGACTGATGAATACCATCTTGTGGAACTGAACTTTATCCACAACTTATTACTAGTAGTTTTCACACTTTTCAATGCCCTGTCGTTGTATCCTTCGGTGATTCGTGACAGTAGTGTTGCGCTGGCGTTGTCTCCATCTCTGACTTCCAGTTCGTATCTACGACCTGTAAGTGACTGGTAATGTAGTTCTAGGGTGTCGCCCAAAGACGTCTCCAAGACCTAGAAAATTCAAGTAAGTCGTGAAAGACATTAGGAGCGCATGTCAGTAAATTTGAAAAGATGGAAATCTTTTAAACTTTGATAGATGCAAAATCTAGGGAAACTAATATCAAATATAGCAGTGTGAACTTGCTCTGTTCAGTATACAGTAGAGTTCTAACGGTTACACACATTTAAATCGTCAAAATTGTCCAAATTTGACTTGCACTCGCAGAACCCCAGCGGCGGCGCAGTGATTGAGAGGTTAGCGTGTCTGACTGTTAACCTAAAGATCTTGCCACTGTTTTGTGTCCTTGAACATAGTACTTTACTTGCTCCAGTCAACATAGCTGTATAAATGAGAGCCAGTATCTTTCTAGGGGCTAACCTGCGATGGATTATGCACTAATCAAACGTAACCCCCACCTCCCCCCTCCCCAAGACATAAGGGGGAATTAACATTGATTGGTGCCAAAAACAGAGAAAATGTCCCACCCAACGGGGACATTGTTTGTCAACATACATAAGCTATGATATCACTGTATACCTTATGTATGTTGCCAAACACTGTCAAAACCCCCACCCCATGGGGCAAATTGTTTGTTCAATAGGTTTCTCTAGCATAACCATGTCCCGAGGGGGAGGTGGGGGTTACATTTGACTAATGCATTAGTGTCCTGTCCAGGGGGCCCATAGACTCTCACCCGCTTAACACTACGGAAACCAGAGATAAGCGCTATCCTTATGAACCATATGGCTCGGGAAGGATTTAACTTAAACTCGCAGAACTCCAAGAGCTTTAAACAACAATCTTATTATCTATCCTGATGCAATGTCATTAACACTTCAATATGACCAAGATCGCTTTACGATTCGTTTCTTGAACAAAAGAGAATCAATTCCATCAAAGAAGTGAAGTTTTTGTCTTGTTCAATCAAAAAGTCCTTTTTAAGCTGTTTTTAACCGTGCCAAGCCCCAGTTCGTACATGGATTCTTGAAATGTTTTTTGTGCTGATGTGAAGCACATTATACCTATAGTTTTCAAATCTAAAACAGTTTCTTTGTAAATTTTGATGCGAGATTTAACAGAACTTGGCTACTACACTACAACTGCCGGCCACTGGCCGTATGCGGTTGTTCAGTGAACCAGAAAGATTTGACAGAAAACGTTAGTTTTTATCCTTGAATATTTTTTCTATAGAAACAAATTGGCAAACCTGTCATTATATGTATGGGTACATTTAGAAAACGGTAAGAAGATGAAAAAGTGACTTCTGTCAGTTACTGCATGAAAAGTTAAACAAGTCAGTTCATACAAGAAACGATTTTATCTCTTCTTAAGTAGCGTTTGTGTTATGTGCAGCCAATACTGTTTATTCAGTTATAGTGACCAGCCTGCCAGCAAGTTTTGCGGAAGCAAACGGAGAATAAAAGAATAGGAAAAGAGCGAAGGAAACCAACGTGTTATTTTCAAAGTTAAATAACATATCAAACAAGGATATCAATTACTGGCCTGTTGCTGCTTTAATATTGTATAAAATATCCAGAAATAACGAATTTCTGGCCACTTATTGCTCTCGTGCTACTGACACGAGTTTTTGAGTTGTTCATACCAGACATTTTTGTTAATGTTAGCTGAACAGCATAGACAGAAGGTTATCTTTTCAGCAATTTTTTTGACCATAAGTTGTTGTTTTATGAAGAATATCATATCCACTAAGGTTTCAAAACTTTTTAAATAGTTGAGTTAACGTTGTGCCAAAACTAAATCTGATTGGGACAATGAGCTAGTTTAGAAAGTAAACTATATAACTGAGGTAACACTAGTACTTGCATTGCGCAGGGGCGTAGCCAGGATTTTTCCTTGGGGGGGGGGGGGGGGAAG
>JAOEJI010018908.1:0-12421 GCA_025448255.1 Umimayanthus chanpuru | reverse complement strand
CCCCCCCCCCCCCCCCCCCCCCCCCCCCCCCCCCCCCCCCCACGGAAAAGAGCATCTGTACTCCATGACCAAACAGACGTTTTTCTTACAATGTTTTTCTTATAAAATGTTTTAAATTTGCCAACGAAAGGAAGGTGGGGGACACCACTAAATCTGCCCTTGAGTGTGCGTATTTGGGCGATGATGTGAATGGGGTATTAGCGGTATTTGAAAGTGTGTTTCGCTGCGTCTTCTGTGATAAAACGTGCACGTGTTTGGTAAGTGAAGGTGGGTGTGGCGTTTGCTTGAGTGTCTCTATCATGCAACCAGCATCTAAAACAAACATCTCATCAAATACCTTATTTCCAACTTTATAACCCTGGGCTCGTTAAGTTCATACAAGTGTTTTGGGTGGGCTTATAAACGGGGGCAGGGAGTTGTAAGCGATATAAATAGAAAGTTTTGGAACAAACAAAATACTATATAAGAAATAACTAAATCTATCAGTTACTATGACACTATTGCTCAGAAAATGGCTTACAGTCGGAATACTGTAGAATTCCAAAAGTAACGATCCTCTTTATTTTCGGTTTTAGCAGCCCACGGATGACATTACTTTCGGGGGGTCGTTACTTTCGGATACCAAATTCTGTTTGTAAACGTAAAGAAATGAGCCAACCTCGATCCCAGGGCTATTAGGGACAAACCCTGGGATCGAGTTTGGAAATGAGCATGACACAGCTGAACATTTTTGAAAGTAATGGTTTCTCTATTGTGTTTTTATTACATGATGCCATCCTCCCTTCTAGTTTTTAGTTTTGCGATCTCATCTCGCAATTTTTTGCGCAGTGTTTTGAGGCCTTTTACGATGGCAAATTTGTTGTGGTTTTCTTTAGATTAAATAAAAACGTTCATGTTTGCTGTTTTTGCGTTAGAATCAACTGGCAATCACTACTTGTTGATAAGAGAATATTTTAAAACGTTTTCGCTTACAATGTTATATTAAAGCGGGAGTCGTTACTATCGGGGGGTCGTTACTTTCGGAATTCTACGGTACATTAGATGGGCTTTTATATGAAGGGGTTTATATCCGGGGGGGGGCTTGTGAGGGGGTTGGGTGGAGGAATTTAACGTGGGCTTTTCGGGTATGAGACTACATACCAGAGATCGACTCCTCCCTTCTTCCTTTGATTTCTTTCTCCTCCAGCTTCAGTCTGATCGGCAGACCGAGGTACAACTCGTAACCGCTCCCATACCACACCAGCAGCTCTGTACCGCGGTAGATATCCGTGATTGCCTCATAGAAGATCTCGCTTCCCCGCTGAACTACAGCCATATTTTGGTCTTTCTCATTGGCGGCGCAACTGATGAACTTCATCCAATTGTTGTTCTCTTCTGTCGCATCGATGTAGTAAGAGATCTTGTCTTCGGAGAAAATCTGTAGTAGGACAAAAAATGAAAAGTTAAAAAATAAAAACAATAACTGTATTTAAGTTCTAAATCTTGTAAATTTCACGGGAAAAGGACCTGACTGACAAGGAAAAAGGTGGACTCCTATATGGGGCAGATACTGTGACCTGTAGGTTGTGGCTACAAACTTACCTCCCACATGTAAGAGTTGTCACTGTGATAAGACACTTGGTCGGGCAACACTACTCTTCCTGTGTACGGCCCAAGCCTAGTCCCCCTGGGGATCACTAATTGGCTGCACACGACCCCGTAAGGGGGAAACTCTCCAGGATATTTGTACACAATCTGTACACCGGGTGGTGCGACAACATGTCCTGGGTGTGGCTCGGAGGGGGGATGGGTAACACTCGACAGAACGGGCAGTCCTGCGTGGGGAAGAGATGGCACTCGTTATGTTTGTATGGGGGTGGGCGGGGAATCAAGTGAGGGTAAGACTTCCTCGTGATGTTTGCAGAACAATTCCCTTTATTTTTATTGTTATTGTACCAATCAAATTAAGGAGAACTCTTTGAGTCACAAGGAACGAGCGATGTTTTTTTAGAAAACAAAACTGTAAAGTGTTAGCTATGTATTGTAAGATAAAAATAATCTTCTTTACCACAAATGATTCATTATTAGGGTGCGATAGCAAGGTACCAAACAAACCCTAGGATTTGATCTGGTTATAAGGTTCACGTCATAAGCCGTTTAAGACATGAAAAGGAAATGCAACTACAGCGCTAATATTGTTGATCTACTATTTGCTCATTCAATACAGAGATAGATAGCTACAGCAAAAATGGGTGAGCTTTAAGTTGAAGTCCAAGTTTAAGGAAAGTTTAGGTGAGATGGTTGAGTACTGTAGAAAACTCTTTGAAAGGGCAGCGTACCAAACTTCTTTTCGAAGCAGTCCAGGTGCAATTCCTCAAATACAGGACAATGAATAATAGCCTAAAAATCAATATTTAGCTTGCTTCAAATTATTTTTATAAACCCAAAACTTCTTTTAAAAATACACCAATCTCACCCAACACCACAGTCGTAACCAAAAGATTTGAAATCGTTGTTAATCATTAACTTAGCATTAACTTCTGGTAATTTAATAGTTTACTTGCACTTACATTTAGTTTAAAGTGATAACAATGGAATAAAATTTAAAACTTTGTTCATTGTCTTGAATCAGATTAAATTTTCATTAACGAATTCACCCTAAGGTTTTTGCTATAGAATCTGGCACGCTTTGCAAGTCAACCCTTTTATTAAAGTTGACAAACACTGAAATAGCATATTTGAAAAACTCCGCTCCGCAAATGGTGCTCCACCGTCCAGTAAATAACAGTCCGCTTGACGTGACCAAGGGTTTGGGGCAGTTAGCAGAGAGATACAGATTGGATACATATTCAACGGTAGAAATACACCTTTCAGTTGTTTTCCATTTTCTATTGATATGTGAAGTACCACCTGCCTCGCACAGATTATCAACAGTTTTGTTCCACGCAACTCCCGCGGCGATTGTTTGAACAAACAACTGTATCTTTTCAAGGAGCTGATTCAAATTGGGCGCAGATCTTTTGAGTTATCATTCAATTTCGTATTATATCGATAAGCTAAGGATTTGAAGATATCAACAACTTCGGAAAACGTTCTCGTGACAGCTTTTTATGTTGTTTACGATAATTCTTTTCTAATCAGTACACAAAAGTTCTGGTTGTTCTTTTCCACTGAATTTGAGTTTTTTTTATACCTGTTCCCATATGTTTCTCTATACCTATAACGATAACTATTTCTCAAATTTCTCTACTTTTATTTCAATTAATATGTTTATGTTTATATTCATAATTCTGCAACTGCTTTTCTTTTCTTTAAACATGTTCTCTATGAAAATGTCTAGTTATGAAAGACCGTTAGTACCCCAGTTAAATTTCATCACATCTCCATACAGGTTTAAAACTGTATTTGTCTTTAATTTCATAATGAAAATTGAATGATTCTTTAGGAGGGGACTCACCCCGGGAGCTCAGACAAGATCAACCACGATCAGAAACATCTACACATAGATACACATACGCTCGAGTCAGGCTGTTGTGTCGTTGTTAGAATTTACTTTTTTTATAGTTCTGTTAACGTGGCTTGCTGTTAGTATATACCATCAAAATTCTACTAATCTATGAGGTTTCAGTACATATACTTAATATATATGCATTTTTTTGTGTGCGTGCCTTTGCTTGTTTACCACGATCCTTCGAATCATCGCGTTTAAACAGTTTTTGACTAAGTTGAAGGAGAAAACAAGAACAACACTGAATCATAACCTTAACTAATATTTAAATGCGCAACTAAAGATCAGAGAAAGCTTTGTACTTGCTTTGTTCAAACAAGAGAGAAGTGTAAAAGGTTTTAATCAGACCAAGGTACAGCAATCGATGAACAACTTCACAAAAGTGCTTGCAACTTCATTTTGTTTCATTTTCATATGTTAATTTTCATCTTTTTGCAGTCAATCAAAAGTTCCTTGGCAGCTAGGAACACAGCTGGTAACTCTGTTTCTATTTTCAGTTTTTTTCATTTTCAATCTGGCCAAATGTTTTCTGCGTAGAAACACTCTGGCTACAAATTGTTATAAAATATAATTCGCCTTCTTTTACGTTTGGACAGGAACAGAAAATTCACACGAAAGTAATTCATGGACTTTGGCCAGAACAAATCGGTTGAAGAACAAGAGTCTCCACAAACCGTCAGCTCATTCATTATCCCGTCATTTAGTGCCTTACTGATAAGTCTGATAAATCTATTGAAGACCCGGATGGAGTGAGATATCATGCGGTTATGGTTAGTGATATGCAGTTTGCCCAGAGTGTAGTCTATGAGGCGCCAGGAAGGAAGCTGAGGACTTTCACTAGCAGTTCAGATTAACAAAACGTCTATTAGGGAGTAATTAATGGTCCGAACAATCAAATTCAGTTCTAATGGCTCCTCTTTTAGATGCAGTAACTATCTTTCGTTAACAGCCGTTTGAAACACAAGTTCACATCTCAGTAAATAGCCAGTTGCATAAAATCACGATATGACGTTTTGCTATAGTTCTCCAACAGGTTTAGAGAGAAAATGCGGTTTTAGTCATGCCCCTCTAGCCTCATTAATTCATTATAATTGGAAAGTTTCAATAACAACTTCAATGGAAAACACAAGATGAAAAGCTTACCGATTCTATCAGATGTTATGTAAAACTTGCCTGAAACTCCGCCAAATTTGTTGTGACATTCAACTGAAACGGACGCGACCATCTGAAATTTCTTAAGACTTTTTAGACTAGTATATAATTTAGTTCAAGCCTGTCTGCTTCTTCGCTTTTTGTATTAGAGCATTTAAATGGACTACAAAAACTGGAAGCTTGAAACTCTTCAGGAAAAGCACAAGATAACAGGACAAAGGGAAAATTTACCGATTTAATTTGATAAAAAACACTGAAGCTCCGCCAAATTTTTCTGACACTCAAAACGATCATTTGAGGTTGACCGAGAACTTTTAAATTATAAAATACACGATGAATCTCAATCCTGTCTGGTTCTTCATTTTTGCCTTGTAGCCGAGTATTTTTAAATTAAAACATGTCAAAACATCGAAAACCGTCAGTGAAAATACTCTAAGGTTCTTTAAAATGCTGCTTAAAGCCAGTAAGTTATACTGGCATTAGTTTTTTGTTGGAATTACGCCGAGTGACAGATACTAAAACCTAAACGAGTTTGTCAAAAATGCTGGACTGAAAAAAGTCATTCAAATTTTCTAGAAAAACAGATATTGACTAGCCCCAGAGCATGTCTCTAGTTTGAATTATTGCTGTTCCTGAAAACTCGAGTTTAGCTGTAACAACAGTGACGAAATTAAAACTGACCTATTATCAAAAGGACAATGACAATTAACTGTATCGCTAGTTTCCATATTTTTGTATTGAAGAGAGTTAATGTTTGTACTTATTTTGCCTCATAAAACTGTTATACCTCGATAAATATGAAGAGCTTGAAGCTCGGCATTCCACTTTATTACATATACATATATCTGTACTTTAAGATTGTTGTTTTCATAAGACTCGAACGAATATGAATATTTATATGTGACATACGTTAAGAGATTAAAATTTGCCTCAATTAGCAAAATATTATGTTTTTCAACCTTTATTCTTCATTTTACCGAAACTGTACTTAAATAATTGTCTGATTTAAAGAGTTCAGTCTAAAGACAGAAGATCTGAGGAAAATAAGAGTAGTACAATCATAAGAACAGTCAACAGGTCAGCTAGAGTTGTTTGCTTCACAAAACCTTTGAGAAGTTTGACTATAAAGGTGTCCATTCATTAGCAACTGTTTTGAAGCGTCTTCGGTTTTATTTGTAATTACAATATACAGTTTTGGAAAAACATGAAGATGCATTAGTTATTATGTTGCCAAAACTACAACACACTACAATCTCTTTTTTGTGAGAACCCTTTTCACAAGAACGTCAAGGCTCACAAAAGACCAAACTTTAGAAAATGTTTTTAAAACACACTGGCCTTAGTTTGACACTAAGAAAGGAACTTCCTCTGTAGATTTTGAAAACCACGAATAAATCATCGTGAGAGAGCCGTATAATTCCAGATTTGATCTTGGTAAACACACAAAAGCAATGCGTTTGGGTACAGTATGAACTGAGTTAGGTGTTGGGTACCGACTTTGAATGTATTTTCACAGACTCAATTCCAAAATTATCAAAGACACTTTCAACAACATGATTCGAGGTTTAGACTGTGAGTCCAGCATCAGTACAAAAAATAGAAGTTCCTACAAAAATAAAATAAAATAAAATAAATTACTAAATACTGTAGTCTATAGAACTTAGCGCAGCCCGAATTGAACTTATCGATTTAATAAATTTTGTTTTGTTTAGGATATCAACAATTTGACGACAGGCAGGAAAAGGTCGAGTACATTAAACTATCGGGCTGGCCTAGGGACAAAAAGGAAGGAACTAAATTGTGGTCCATTAACCATTTCACTTCTGTTCACCGAAGATTTCCCATCACTGTAAATGATAAATATGTAAAACTTGTTTGTATCATGAGCTTAGAATTGTGATAAGAGTTCATATTGGAACTCATAACAGTGGGAAAAAAAGCGATTTAGGTGCCAAAAAGAATCTTTATGCATCATTGTTAAAAAGAAGCTATGACATAGAAAACTTACTAGGGGGATAGCCTTGTAAATATCGAGAAAAAAGAGGCACTGAGTTTTTGAAATTTTGTCCAAACTTGTGCATACTCGGCTTTAGTTTGCTGGCTTGTTGTTTAGTAATGATTCTTCTTTACAAGTGTCGTTTGTGTTTCTTAAACTTAGCAAGCAATAAGTGCTTCACTTCGCAGAAGTGTTCTTCACTTAAACAAACGTCTATCATTTGTTAACAATTTTTTTTAAAATATATAAAATTCATAAAACTGGTCGTCGAGAATTATCACTTCATTGCCTACACCTATGGCCACTGTAGCCATCCCTTGCTATAATCTCTTGCTACATTGCCAGTTTCAGTACTGTGGGTTTTTATCCATCCCTGAACTTTTTCTTATATTCATCATAGAATTGACATGTTTTCAGCTGCGTAAAAACTTCGACCAGCAAAATTTAGATATCTTCTCGTGTACGTTTTTCTCTTGACATCCACTAATGAAAATATCTTAAAACACAAAATAATCTCAGAAGTCTTCTAAGTTTACTGTTTTGTATTGGCAAACGTTGGTGCTGATTAAAACTTATATTGTGCAGTGTATACATAATGTTGGCATAAAAAAGACTGTAATATCTCCAATTTTAACACAAGAAAGTGTACTTTAATTAAAATACACGCTTCAAGAAGCCCAGATAAAATAAATATGGCTCTTGTTTTATCAGTGAAAGTTTCAGCTTAGAATCGCCCTCAAATTTTTCTTATTTCTATACATAACAAAGCATAAAGTTCTGAAATTGAGGCTTGGATTTTTCTTAATTTGTTTCGAAAATTTGAGCAAATTTGAGCCTCAGTGCTATAGTTATGTTATTAAGTGAGCCGCACATGTTACTTATGAAGGCGGATGTCATGCTGAACCTGGTCGACTACAAATCCAAATCCACGCGAAAAAACCAAGAATTCAGTTACATTGAAATCTTTCCTTAACTAAAGTCGAAACTTTTTATATTTGCTGTTCAAGGCTATACCGGTCGAGTTCAAAAGATATAAAACGCATGTCACTTTCACAAAATATTCTAGAAGCTAAAAACACCGGACGAGAAAAACTCTTTTTTAAAACTTATTAAGTGTAAACTTTTTTATAACTGTGACAACAAGATATCGCGGTCGAGATATAAAAGACTGCAGGTTTGTAAAGTATAATTTTTCTGACCAATTCCTGAATAACACTTGTTGTTTAACTGAATACAGATTTCTTTCCAATTGTAACAACTTTTACTCTTTCTTTTTTCTCCTTTCATGTTTTGTGGATGTTTAACTATTAAAAAGAGACTAATATCAAACTGTTTAACATTTCCGACAAAAATCTTTGTGTACCAGGAACCAAGTTTAAATATCGTCCGTAAATAGCATGGCAAGTTTTAAGTGACACAAGTTCAAGTTATTATTGTAGCTTGAAAAGCGCAGTGCACTTGTTTGACAATCTTGTACATCTCACAATACCATCAAGGGAAAACAGAACCTCCATTAAAACGGTGCAATGAGTTTTATTATAAAAGAGAGTTATTTGTGGAAAAAAGCAAGGGAAAGGTGTGAATCTCTTTGTACTTCACCAAATCTGGACTGAATTAATTTTGTTGTACTTACGGCATTTACAGAGAAAAGCTGCCTAAATAAAACCAAGTAGATAACTCCAACTTACTTTTGTAATTCAGAAACTCTTCCAGTTACAAATTTTATGGGAACAAAAGCCCTCCTTAAAAACAATAAACTCGCGTGAACGTTGACCATGCAATTTAGTGTTGATTAAGGTAATATTCTAACAAAGACGGCTTTGTGTTTGGAGGTCTTGTCTTGCATGTCACACTTATTTTATTATAGTAAAAGATTGAATCACTAAATTGTGTCCATTCTTTCTCTTCTTTTAGCTTCGATCACTTTTGGTTCTTTACGTATTTGTTTGTATGCGAATAACTTTTAATCAGTGGTACTCTCGAAAACCAACGCAGCTAGCTACCCGCACAGACTGCTGCAACTTGACAGCAGAGTCAAAACCATATTTTAATATTTTAGTTAAAATTACGTTATATGAAACGAATTAAGACTTTTAACCCACGAAAACATCTCAACAATCTTTCGAACGTATAAAGAAAAAAAACAAACGAAGAGAAGTCGATAAAATTTAAACAAATTATTTGCCTTGTGAAAGCCAGGACTCTCTTTGGGTGCTTGTCAAACCACATCCACAACACAATGGATTCGAGTGAGGCCTTTCAAAAGATAGGTCCAGCTTAGGGAGCGTACTTCAGTAACGGCTTCAAAAGACGATAAAAAAAGTGAAGAAAAAAATAAGTATATGAAACAAGCTGTTTTGCACCCCATTCAGGCTCCCTGGCGCGGCCCACTGCTATTTTCGTTCATCGTAATGTTTGTATACTCTTCCTGTGTTCCAAACACACGACACACATAATTGAATGTAGTTTCATATTACCATTGTCAAACTTTATTCACTTTCATCTCACTCTTTAGGTACATAAACTGTGTATACTTTCTATACAAATTTCAACTAAATTTTGAAGAAAATGAGACGAATTTTACTGGCAATTTCAAAGCACATCCCTTCACTATTTAGCTAGATTCTAGCTAATGAGAACAATGAATAGAATTGCATAGCTGTGTAAATGTTTGAGTGTTGGTAGGCGTGTGTGATCAACCCAAACCAGTAACTCAAAATAATATTTAAACAGATTTTTCAAGCTGAAGTAAGAAACACATAAGACTTCTAATGCAGCTTACTTTTCATGTCTTTTTACCATTCCACTGCCTTTTGCTTGATGCATAGTTGAGTTTGTGTCCATCCCTCGTCATGTTTTACAAAAGCGGCAATTCTAAATTGTACTGGTGTGGGTGTTGCGTAGATATATCCATTTTTGTCGCTGTTAGTATCACATGTTAGTTTTCACGCATTTTTTCCCGGCTGAATTGGTCAAAACTTTACTGGAAAGATATTATATACGACCCCCTAGACCGTCCTACTAAGCTCAGTTTACCACATGTAGACAGAAATTCTCTCTGGGTTTAATTTCATCCTTCACCGTAATAATGATTGTCATTAAAGAATGAACAATTGCTGCCTCAAAAGCTGTCGTCAAAACATCGTTAAAGAGTTAGAGAGAGGGCTGGAAAAAGTAGCAGCTTAGAGGATTACTTGATGGGGCTTTAAAAACAAGTTAAACTCCTAAATCTGTGGGCCTCAACTAATTCACATTATTTGATAAGTTCTCTGCTCACCTTCAGGAGGGCTTGTAATACTGTATGAGCTGTTTGGCTCCATTTTAACTTTAGTTTGGGCAAGTGCGTGTTCTGTGATGGAGAGATTTCTGCAAGTTCCTAACTCCAGCAGAACGAATGCGACTACTGACAAAACAATTGATTAGCGCTGGAACAAATGAACAGTTTCCCCCATGCATAATTAAATGCATCTCATGACATCCCTTGATGGCCAGCCATGAACCGTTTTGTATAGCTGAATATGGCAGCTGCAGGTCCCGTCATTTTAATTAGTCTTATCTTCAGTTTCGTTGCTAAAGGGGAATGTTCTATTAATGGTGGAAACTGGTTCAAACACGTGTTTAAGGAGTCTAACCTCGACACCTCAAACAAACTTCTTAAACTACTTCCTCATAAAAATTACGCCCCTCCTAAGAAAGGCAGACAAAGAATCACACCCCAACACCGATTAGCAGAATATCTACCATTGCACGTGCCGAAAGCTCCCAGTGTCTTTCGTTTTAATAATGCATAAGTTGCAAAGTTACTGTTGTTTCGGGAGACGTTTACTGGTATCGGTCCTTTTCGGCTTGTTCTAAAGACAAACTAGACACGACCCGAGGGGCGTAAATCGTTATATATGCTACTCTTACGTTGATCTCAGTCTGTGATAACAGCACTTAATTTCATGCTTTAACAACTTTTTTACAATAGCTTCCTTTTTGTGATTGTTATTTTGTTACATTAATTGGTTCGTATAAATTTGTAAACAATTAAGACACAGTTTAAGTAACTGGAGCGAGAAAACAAACAAGGCGCTAATTGGTTTCTAATACACTTACGAACTTGTCTCACAACACAACACAATATGTTAATTTGGATGTTTCGAAATATTTTAACTTTAAAGGAGGAATGCTTCTGGGCAACACAAAAAAGTAAAACAACACTGATACTACTGATACTGTATTGGAAGTCAAAGATTTCTTAAAGAAGGCACAGTCAGTAGATTTTAATAACATGCATGTCTATATGCGCACGATTAATCTTTTCGTAGCCGGCAAGGAAAGTTTACGAATATCAGCTGATTTTTTTTGTTTTGAAAGTGTATCAAAAAGCCTTAGAAGCCGATATGATTTAACCAGATGTTGTCTTTCAGTGACTGCTCCAACTTTTAAGCAGTTTTATAAAAACACTTGTGGCAAGGTAGCTGTGAACCACAGGTTGATTGTCCGACTGGTGGTTATAACTAAGGCTAGGTTTTTAATTCGTTTTCAAATCAAACAAGAAGTCGATATTGGCTGGGTGGGCTTCGCCCTCTTTGTAGGTAAGGTTTTGTCTGCTGCAGATTGTTTTAATCAATTTTTGTTTTATGATTTTAAGAAGATTCTTCTCTGCTGAGACGTACTACGATACAAATCGCCTGCCACGCAAAGAAAACTCGTTTCAACAGAATCTATGACATTTTGCTGAAACTCATCTTAACTGATGCACTGTAGACTTTTCCCGTGCTTTTAGCCTTTGTGTTTAGCTCCATTTCTTTTTACCAGTTCGACTAGTAATTTCCAGAATTTCTGCTGTCTTTCTTTCTCTTTTGTTTCGCATCAGAGGAATACTCCGCGCTTCTCCAATCTCAGAGCCCTGGGCATTTAGCAAAAGCGATGACAAAACACTAATTTGAAACGCTTGGTCCTGTTGGGTAGCCGTATATTACATCTAGCAAACCTCCTCTACATGCACATGAAAACAAAGGAATAGCCCATAACATTGGAAAATAAAGAATGGACACACGGTACTGAAGCACGCAGGGCGAACGGGATGCAACGACTCTAATTCCCCTTTACTCTGTTGCTTTCAGAGGCTGCTTGCATCCCGTGCTTACAATATATCTATTTGAGAGGATGGATCTGGCGGAGGTGGCATATTTAGAGAGATCAAAACATCTAGCGTCGCCTTTCGATGGCAAACATGCACAAAGACATATCTGGGGGTATCGCTAGGGTTGTATGCTCAGAGTAAATGACTCAGTTTCTGAGTTTTAGATATTTTGGTTTAAAAGTGGGTTTCCTCTTCTTCCTTACATTGCTCCCGTGCAGAACTCACCGCAACCATAATGTCAAAACAGATCGCGATTTCTTATCCTTTAATAACCTCTCGAAGCAAAACTTGAACAAATAGTTCTGAAGAAATTGGAGCTGCATGTGTATAGGATATTTCTTATTCAACAACATTACTCTTAACACTTTATAAGCCGGCTAGACACACACCCAATCTATCTACACAGTAGTTCTCTGGATAAACACAACTCCAAAAAACATCGTTGTAAAAAACGATTTTTTACAACGATGTTTTTCGGAGTTGTGTTTGTCCTTTATTATTTACACTTGTCGGCGGGTAATGGATAATAGTTCTCTGATATAACGTATTTTCGTTGTGTGTGGGTGTGCGTGTGTGCGGGAAATAGCTGTCGTTTGGTATTTTGAAGGATTTGCGTCATTAAAATTGTTGTAAAATATTTTGATTAAATTGCTGT
>JAOEJI010017797.1:0-12422 GCA_025448255.1 Umimayanthus chanpuru | reverse complement strand
TCTCTCTCTGTCTCTGTCTCTGTCTCTGTCTCTGTCTCTGTCTCTGTCTCTCTCTCTCTCTCTCTCTCTCTCTCTCTTTCTAGCTCTCTCTCTCTAGCTCTGTCCGGCTATGTACACGTGTGGGCGTGTGTGTTTGCTTGTGTGAGCGTATGTGTATGCGTAACTATTTGCTGTACGTATGTACTGCTATGCTTTTACCTGCGCATGCGCGTTTGCGTTTGCTTTTGTTATCTAACGTGTTTTGTTGGAGCCTAAACTGTTAATTATTATTCAGTAATTCGCGCTAACATAGTGGGTGGCTCCGATTAACTTGTTCCGCATTTGGTCTGGGATTTTAAAGTGGAGCCGAAACCAATTGTGGAATTGCACGCAATTTAGGAATCCTACTGATATTTTAAAGGGATGTTTATTTCTAAGGAACGGTTTGTGGTCTTCTGTATAATTCAAATTAAGATGTGTATGCGCATGTGCATGGTATGTGTAATTGTTGATGCACACCTGCGTGTCTGTAAGTGCATCAAACAGTGGGAGTTCGAAGAAAACTTAAGTGAAAAGATTTTGCCACCTCCACACCTCCTTATGGAATTCCCCGCATCCAGCTCTCCTTAGCTAATCCTGGTTCTTCAAATATTTATGATATTGTTTTGATTTAAGAATGTCAAAACCTCAGTACACGACTATGTCATTATTTGTGAGCCGCTTACCAAGAAAACTACGAGAAAAAGCCACAACCGTCAAGATCTACACCGTATAAAAATCGATTGCAATATATTAAATTAAACTCATATCGTGACCATAAAAACTGATAACCAAAGGCCTTTAGGGCAAATCACGCACGACTTATTCTATTTCTTTCGATAAAGGTTTTTTAAAAATTATCATCTTCCATTGTGTGTACAGAAAAAAAAAACAGTAAACAAATTGTCGGTAGTGTGGTTTTGTATTTATTGATCCTTGAAGGATTTGGCGGACGCGCTTCGTCATTTATTGTTGCCGATTTTCTGCTTCTTTTTCGAACAAGCGTTTGAGTATTGGTTGATCAAAGTATAAACTGTTCAAGATCAACAGCTCTTATCTTCTTAGGTTGGCCGCGCTGCTGTAACTGTGGTGCCATGCCAAGCCGACTACGTACAAAAACGGCTTCAAAATTAAGCGGCGAATGCTGTTTTCAGCTGTATTTCCGTGATTATTTTCCTTCCATCGTTTTCGGGCAGGATCTTGGTAGGTTTGTTTTATTTCTTCTTTTTTCCCTAAAAGTTTACAGCACGTTGTTTCTATAGTCAGAAGATGAAAACGTTACTCACTTGATCGACAAGCAACAGTTCTCTTGAACAGTGAACACTTTGGTTTTTATAGCTTTCTTCAAAAAGATTTTGTCTGTGGTATTGAAAATACTCTTTGTTTGAATAATATTTGCAGAATCATTGATAGCCGTCCCGCGGAGATAAATACAGCGAATTTCAATATTAAAAGTGACAGTAGTGCATTAGCAAAGCAGGAAACTACATTCGGGTAAACGAATAACCCACTCCTATTCATATGGTAAAACTACAACAGCTTTCTGAAAGCGAACTAAAAGTCTTGTGGGCACTCGAAAATAGTAGCGCAATTACTGAAGTCTTCTGTCAAGTAATTAAACAGATGTAGTTGCGAGAAAAAAATTTGCCAAGACACAAATTGAGAAACGTGCCGCTGAATGTCAACCCGACTGAAGGGCGTCCTTTAAAAACAATGACAGATTGACAAGTAGAAATATTACATCCGTTTCGCTGCTTATAATTCAGCGAAGAACGTTTTACATTTATTGTGAAATATTTGAGAGAACGCGAGGTGCTCCCAGTGTCAGAAAGCTTACAGACACGTAAGTACTACCCATAAAATTTTCAAAGTTTCCGAACTTAATAAGAAAAATAGCAACTTCTTTTTCTCCCCTTCAAAAATTTGAAATGAGACCGAAATGTTATTATGTGATATTTTTTGTTGTGAAATGGACCGGGATAATGCATTTTGCAATGAAGTTATAATGTTTTACGAGAAGAAGCTGTTAACAAAAGCTTATAAAATGTCAAAATTGCAATAATTTTTCTCTTTAAAACTGATAAGTTCTGTTCCCAATGTTTTAATTTTTAGGTTTATAGTGATCAGCTTTGCCTCGAGCATTAATCATGTGAGGTTTTGTGTTAAAAGCAGATGCTGGTTTTGTTACGTTAAGAAAACAGATAAAAGTTTTGATGTTAATATAAACGACAACCTCTCAAATGCAAAGCATACTCATCGAATGGCCAACTTTCTTATATTGTGGCGAAATTATTTAGTTCTTCGATGACATTAAAATATTCATTTAGCTCAATTAAACTTATAAAAAATAAAAGATAGCTTATAGCGTTAGATACAATTTAACTTCTACCTCAGATAAGAAAGAACTTTTATCTTGCTCAATCTCTGTTACTTTAACTTTAAGCCGAGTTGGAAACGTAATAGAAAGAAAAATCATTCTTGGCTTAATTAAACTAGTTCGCGGTATTTTTACATCATTTAATAAAGAAAAACATTCTTCGGATTGCAATTCGCTATCTCATATACACAGCCGCATAAATAAGGTATGAGTTTTCGAGTCTATTATTTCCTCTTCACATCTCACCAGCTCATAAGCCACATAACTGTCTGGCTAGTGCAACTATCGGCCAATGAACAACCTCAGTCCTGCTCTTCAACACGAAGCCGGCTTGTAAAAATCTCCAACCTTACAAGTAAGTTCACAAAAGAGATGATTTTAGAATTTTCAACACATGTTTGTGGCGATTTAAGCTGTCGATTCAAGTTTAAAATAGCACCAATCTTTTATGACCTTTATATATGTTATGTAAATACACGCGCGTGCACTGCGCATTTTAGTGAAATTTCTTTGAACGGGGATGAAAACTGCGAGCTTTATTGTTCTTACCGAGTTGATGAGCAAATCTAAGTTCGTTCCGACCATAGACTGGTCACAGTGTTGACGCGTTATCTTTCGTTGTTCGCAATCTGAAACTGAGTATTACTGAAATTGTACCGGTTAGCTTCAGAGAACTAATATGAATTGCGCATTGTTAGTCAAGAACATAGTATACACACGTTAAACAAACACACACACATACATACATACATACATACATACATACATACATACATACAGACCGACAGACAGACAGACAGACAGACAGACAGACAGACAGACATAGATACATACCTACATACATACATACATACATTGTGTTCAGTTCATATTCATTTGATGCTGCAGCCTTCTAATTAGAAGTTGCGGTTCTCGGTGCCCTAAAAGATCTCACTATTACTACTATCTTTTTAGCTAATGAAGTGGTTCCGAATAGTTATCTGCTATAGTTTGTCGATTTTCCTGTGGAGGTCTGTTGTAGAGAAACGTCCAGCTCTTTAACTGTACCTCACTGCAGCTTTTTCTCAACAAAAAACAGTTTCAATCTTCATTCAGTTTTAGCTGTTATACGAAGCTAAGAGCGCCACCCAAATTAACTGATGCACCCTGGTAACTGAGTCTCTGATGTTGCGACTTTCACTTCATATTACACTCAATTATGAAATCGTAAAGGTTTCGTCCTTGGAATACTAACAGTCAAAATAAGCGCAACATGTCAAAAACGTCAAATCTATGCTATCGAAATAGCGTATGCACGTAGTAATCGGCGGTTTGCCTTTCGTTTTAATACAAAACCAGATAATTATATTTATAAAAAAAGGGTAACAAATAGGTACTGATACCAAACTATTTTGAAGGACAGTAGCGTAGTTCAGATCTTAAAACTCACTATTCTTTTATGAATGTACTAACAATGTGAATTGCTCTTTTTACAATTTGTATCCTAAAAGGGTGTGAAATATGTACAAAATGTATATAGTGTAGCTTGAGCACTCAGCTCGGATGGCCTCAGTAGTGAATGACACGTAGATAACTTTACCGTGACACGTATTTGAACTGCACTCTCCTTTTTCCTTCAAAAGCAGTCATTTTAAGAACTGAAACGAATGCAACCACAGTCTGATTATAATCCGAGTGTATAGGAGTGTAGATTATAGGGCCAGCCGATTTACAAGACGAGAATGAGGCTGATAAGACTCACATAAAAAACAAAATCCCATAGCTATGAATGTTGACACAAAGAGTTCACCTATCTCAATGTGGAGTTGTATCTGTGCTTTCTGTGTACTTTTGGAACGAACAACACAAAACACAAAATCCCACGAATATTCCCCAGGTTGCACAGAAGACACAGTGACATGCAAACCTAAGTTGCACCAAGTGAACTATAAATATAACTTGACATTTATGGATATATTATCGCATTTTGAGAATTCGAGTGAAATCAATTCTGCACTTATCTATCTTCCGTCAAGTTTTACGCTTGGGTAGCCAGTTTAAAGGTGTTGACACGGCTTCACATAGTTATAAAGATTAAAGGGAACCATTAGGCCCATCTGTGCGGCGAGAGCATAATAGCCCAGGGGTACAATGGTATATAATCTGACTGTACTCTGTCATATTTATACATTTCGTACCACATTTCTCTCTCGTTCATAATCTGTTAGAGGCTCTGTCTTAAACTGGAGTATTATGGGGCCTTTTTAAAAAACTACGTTTCGCTTCAGTGAAAGGACTTCCCTAACCTCAGACTGAAGTTTTGACTCTTTCTTTGTTAACAAAACTGAGGCTACCCCCTCCAAAAACCAACCCGTGTCATCAGGTGAGTATATGTGAAATTACTGTAGCGATCGCGATTAGCAAAAACCTGGATATGTATCTCTGTTATCTTTCTCTCACAATGACTTAATCCTGTAAGTCAACCTGATGATACATCTTCTCGCGGATAACTTCCAAAGAAGATTAAATCGATCCGCTTCTTGCAACATTAAACCTCAAAGTCTAGATGAGAAGCAGATAACGGCTGTTTGGTTTTGGCTGAAACTTTATCTTGGAGCAGAATGACTTTCACTAATTGATTTTACATGTCATCCTTTTGATCGGCCTGGGACTTGAGCCTTCAATTTTTTGCATATATATCCTGCTAGTAAGTTTGCATTTTGTTCCCGGGTATGTTTGGCTTGATCCGAGTATTTGATATCTGACCGGGTCAGTGATAAAAGGGTTATCTCGGGCTAGGGTTCGTTTTCGATCTATCACTAGGGATGGTTGTTTATACAGACCTACTAAGACAGGTTCTATAAGAGCCTGTTCACATATGAGACGGATTTCAAAGAGCGCTAGCCTGCTTCTGAAAAGGCATGATCGCTTCACATCTGGCTGTCGTACTGAAATAATAATAATAATAATAATAATAATAATAATAACAGTGATAATAATGCTATAATGATATAATAGCAGCAGTAGTAGTAATAGCAATAGTAATAGTAATAGTTGTAGTAGTAGTAATAGTAGTAGTAGTTGTTGTTGTTGTTGCAATAGTAGTAGTAATAGTAGTAGTAGTAGTAGTAGTAGTAATAGTAGTAGTAGTAGTAATAGTAGTAGTAATAGTAGTGGACGTCTTATTAGTAGTAGCAGTAGTAGTAGTAGTAGTACAGTAGTACAGTAGTACAGTAGTACAGTAGTAGTAGTACAGTAGTACAGTAGTAGTAGTAGTAATAGTAGTAGTAATAGTAGTGGACGTCTTATTAGTAGTAGCAGTAGTAGTAGTAGTAGTAGTAGTAGTAGTAGTAGTAGTAGCAGTTGTAGTAGTAATAGTAGTAGTAGTAGTCATAGTAGTAGTAGTAGTAGTAGTAGTAGTGTAACTGTATCAGGTAATTTTAAATTTTCTATATATATATATATATAGTTTCAATTAGCACAAGATGCACACATGTACTTTATTATTCATTACAGTGCAGAAATTAAATTACTACAATTAGAAAGAATAATTAGATCACATAAATACACACTACTGCTAAATAAATATTCGGCTATTGTGGATTGTGCTAGTATAATTTTTGGCATGGCTGGAGCATAAAAAAGCAAAATTTTATAAAAGAAGTACTGCCAACGCATAATTTGGAAATTCTAGCACTTGTGGGAGTATAAAAATGAATTTTATTACTAAATATTTGCTTGCACTCTAGCGGTTTCTAGCCCGACTAGTACTCTTGCCAGTATCTCTTTGCCAACCAGAGTTTTCTTGAATAATACTGTTACTCATTTTTATTGAGCGTTGATTTAATTTGTGCTACAGAACTCAGAACTGTGTAGAAGTTGACCTGCCTCCAAGAAATTTTCCCCCAAGACCGCCCCAAGTAATATTCTCAACCTTTTTACAGATACGAGCAAAATTCACAATTACAATACCCGATCTTCAAAATCAAATAAGTTTTATGATAAAAAAAGTCTAAATTAGAAATACAAGAAAAAAAGCTTTTTCCAGAATCGGAGCAAAGGTATGGAATGAGCTGCCAGCTTCATTAAGAGAACTAACCAAAAAATAATTTAAAAAGAGGCTTCACACTGCTCTCACGGAAATTTTGCAATCTTGCGATGACTACGTTGATATTACTCAAATAAGCACAGCTCTACGGAAGCGACAATTCTGAATAACTCTATCGTCATCTCTTTATCTCATATGTAGTTGCTGCATTGTTCATGTTTTTTTTTCCATGGTAAAACTGCTTCTGCTTTGTTCCTAGATTGTTCCTCTTCTTTTGATTATATGTTACAAAGCACTTTATTCTTAAATCGAAATATAAATAACTTCAGTATAGCCTTATTCTCTTGTACTATGTGTGTGTCAGATTCTTGCGTAAATATATGCTTATGACTGATCCGCCCCGATTAGCTAGACTATTTGCGGATAAGTCTATAAATAAAAAAATATAAATTTTATTATTGATATTATAATAAAATTGAAGTTGAAGTTGCTTCCTAGTTTGATCTTTTTAGTATTATAGTTTGCTAGCTTATAGTGTAAGTCTGTATAGTTTTCAGTTATAGTTTGGGTTAAGATTGTGTAAATGTATAGTAATTATTTACATTCTTGTAGTATTAATGTATAGTAGTTATTTATATTCTTGTGGTGTTGTCAGTGTGCCGACAAAAATCATGATTTTACTTAATGAGAAAGCCAAAAGTCCATATTAGATCCATGGTTTCTTTTTGGGGCTTTCTCGTCACCTTATAATGCATTGCTATTTTAATTTAACTCAATGTAATGTGTACCTTGTGACAAACTGATAAACAGCAAATGCGTTTTCTCATACATGAGTCATTTTTAACTTATTTAAGGCATTTTCAAAACATTTTGGAGATGCGAGCAGCTGTATTATGGACTGCCGAGGGCCGAAGCCAGGTTTGCCAACTGTTAAATTAAATATATCACAATAAACCAACAACATCGTCATATTTGGAAAGCATCATGATTTAAAATTGTATAATTGTATGCCTATGTCTACAGAATCAATGTCACTTTGTGAGCATGTTGTTATCCAAATTTAGGAACATAATTTATGAATTTTGCCATAATTTTGGTATAATTTGACGAAATTGCCCCCTCGGTTTTTACCGAGTGATAATTAGGAATTAGAATTGCGAGCACTGACATCGGCAAAATATACCATTTTACGATCACAATCCGCCATTGCTTGATTACTTGACCATTCCCGTTTCACTCAAAGAACTGCAATACTCTTAACGAGTTCTTCGCACTGTCTGTCTCATCAAGAGTTGTTCAATTTCCATACCAAGACCGAAATGAGTTGTGGGTTGACAAAACCGAAGGAAATATGTTTGCAAGTTTCTGCGTATAATTTTGGACAACAACTGAATTAGTTTCCAACATCTAACACAGTGTTCTTGTGTATCAGACAGTAAAGACCTCCTTTAAGCAGCTAATTTATGTGTACAAACTGTGCACGAATGCACAGTGCACAATAGACGCGACAACCTAATTTAAATAGCTTTGTACGCTCTCTTAATCTTCGCTTCATCCAATACTGGTAATAGTCTACTTAGAACCTTCATTGTAGTGTTTGTTCACGCCATATTTAATTATGTATTTTAACTTATACAAGAGAAGCGTTTGAGAGAGTCAACAGGTCCAATTTACTATTCTTTATTCATTTCTCGAATGGCGAATATTATTTCAGTTGTTTTGCGAGAGCTGCTGAACACGGAGACTAAGATTCTTGCAGTTTCGGGTGTTTAGGACGCCTGATCGCTACTGAGCAACAACTATAAATATAATATAAATTTGTGTGTTTGTTTGTCTGTATGTCACCTATATATGTATGTATGCATACGTCATTGCGTGTGTCTGCAAAACAATCGCCCACATGCACACATCTTTAGAAAAACAAAATTTCATCGTTTAGAGATTCAACTGATATTATAAATCCTCTTTTCCCTCGCGTTATAGGCGCTGTAACTATATATCTCCCAGAACACTCTACTGCTTTCTGCCTGCAGTGTATGACGTGAATGTTTTGCGTTTCTTTCAGTGAAAAATGCGGTATTAAGCAAATTAAGATGGCATTTGACACATTTACTTCATCAAGAATGATAGATATGCTGTCCTCTTTGAATAGGTTGTGAACGGTAATTAGCTAACCACACTGTTTGAAATATTTTATATCGAGGTTCATTTTTACGCCAAGGCGACCTGAAAAATAGGTTTAAATAATTATATAAAATAGAAAGGAAAAAGAAATTAACTTTCTGTTCGGAGCTTGTTCGGTCTACCGTCATGTCTGACAAAAGCTCAAGCTGCAACTATTTCTGTACGAAATCACGCTACGATGATTAATTTTCTTCGTTTTACCCAGTTCAAACGGTTCTAAAACGAAAATCTAGCGAAAACAAAACATTTGGAGAAGCAGCGAGTCAATCTTACTATGAATTACTCGGGAAGCGATTTCTTTTCTTATTATTAGTGCATCAACATATCACTATTTAGTCTATTTATTGGTTAAACGTCTATCTATTTATCATATTCCATTGTTATACATTGCGGTTGTACTCTCTCGGGAAATCGCATAGAAACCTGTTTCTTTGTTGTCTTTTGTGTGCGTCAGCCACAGAATTAAAGTTATAAATGTTAATGTAATTGTTAATCGTCTTTTTTTGCAGGAGATAAAAACACCTTCATTTTGTGGGAGAAGGAACGTTCATGTGAGATGAATTTCTCTAATTTGACAAACGTAACCGGTCTTGGACCTTTCCGGCCGCCACCTCCGCGTCCCACTGACGCAGCGATAGCCGCGTCTGCCAGTTTTGTCACGCTGGTGATGCTACTAACAATCCTGGGCAACGGGCTTGTCTGTTATAGTGTGTTCCACTTCCATCGACTTCGCAGCGCAACCAACTACCTGATCGTCTCGTTGGCCGTTAGCGACATTCTAGTGGGAGTCCTGTCTTTGCCGTTTCGACTCACTCAGACACTGCATGGAGAGATTTGGCCGGCTAGTCTGGGCCTCCCTGGCTGTCAGGCGTGGATCTGGGTCGATATGCTGTGTTCCGCGGCTTCAATTCTCAACCTGACGGGTATAAGTATTGATCGTTTGATAGCCATTTCCCAGCCGCTAAAATACAGAGAGCGTATGACCGGACGCCGCGTTCTGTACATCATTGCATTTGTGTGGGCCTACGCTATGCTTTGCTCTTCCTTATCATTTGTTAAGTGGAACAACAGGGAGTCTATCGTTGTCCTATACCAGTGCTCGATCCGCGCAAAGGAATACATCACAATTGCCGCACTTACGGTTTTCTTTTGCCCGCTGACGATTCTAGTAATCTGCTACGGGCTCGTGCTAAAGATTGCCGTGGGACATGCCAAGAAAATGCAGAAAGATAAAAATGCGATCGCACTGAACTATCACCCAGATATCAACAGCAGTGATTCTGTACACGACAATGCCAATGGACTCAATGTTCCTCTCAACGGGCAAGCTGGCTCAACCGAAGACAGGGGGTCATCCCAGCGGCGTTCATCGGCAGTTGTCACATTGTTTACCAAGATCAACAAGGCTAAGAAGTCCTCTACTCTTAATGTTATCAAGCAACTTAAAGCTACCAAGACTTTAGCCATCGTGGTGGGGTTCTTTATAATGTGCTGGTTTCCCTTCTTCGTGATTTTCCTTACCAGTCAGTATTGTGATACCTGCTTCCGATATATAGACAAGAAGTTGCTGGATGGTTTGCTTATCGTCTTTGTTTATGTTCTGCCTGTCTGCAACAGCGCTGGCAATCCAATAATTTATTCATGCTTCAATGCGGAGTTCCGTACCGCTTTTGTGCGAGTGTTTAACAAAATTCTTCGTCGTAGCGACAGGCATTTAAACCCTTACAACGATCACACGCACACTAAATTCAGTGCTGTTTAAACGCGTTATAAATATTGTCCTTCAATGCGGAGTTCGAAACGGCTTTTGTGCGAGTGTTTAACAAAAACTCTTTGTCATAGGGACAGGCATTTGAACCCTTACAACGATCACAAGTACACTAAATTCAGTGCTGTTTAAACGCATTCTAAACCAAGTTCTTATTAATAGTTTGCGGAAGATAGGATTTGACTTCAATCAATGCTGAACTTGGGGAAACTCTACGAATATCAACCAGTTGACTTCAAGGGTACTGTTTCTGAAACGTTTCTGACAATTGTCAGCGAATAGACAAATTCGTGAAGTTGATTCCGTGATTGACAGCCCCTGGACAGTGGACCAAAAGGTGGTACGACCGAGTCTTCAAAATTAAAATACTGGTCACCACATTTTCTGCGGTTATCACTGATGTATATATTTATAAAGGAAAGCTATAAAATAATGGAATCTGCGCGAAAACGATGGGGTGGGACCCAGAGAAATTTGCAGGCCTCGTATCAAAGAGCTTATTCCCCCGTGCCGTCGCTCAGTGCAAATGTTAATTGATCCGTGGAATTATAAACAAATGAACAAGTTATAGATCGTAAAGCTTATATAAAGTATGTGGCTTTTGAAGACTTTCTTCAACTGAATGTAATACAAGACACAGTCAGAGTGCCAAAGCTGTAAAACAAGATTAACAGCATTCGACAAAACAGTTTGTTGGGTCAAACAAGATGTAACACATTGATATAAAACAATAACCTAAGGCGACAAAGCGTTTAGTAAGGTAAAGCACTACTTTTTCAATTAACAACGTTTTATCAACGAAAGCATTTCGTGCATGTTATTCTGTGGAGAACCATAAGATCGTATTATGCGAAACATCGATCATATACTGCCGAGTAACCTGTATCGTTTCATACAAGAAAGTAAAGGTTTTGTCTATTTCTCCGGAAGACAAAACAATTTGTTCCGGTCTCGCCGCGATGTATAAATAATGAAGAACTGCTAATTAATTGTACTGTCATGAGGAGCGAAAAGTAAGCAAAAAGCTGTCAGGCCGCAGCACTTCACAGTAATAGGAGTGTTAAATGGTCTCTGACATATCTGCTCAATTCTACAACAGTACAAGTAGGGTTTCGTACCATAATTTGCACGAATTCAACAATCCTAGCCGAATTGTTATGCATGCTGTGCTACAGTAATTTCAGTCACAAACAGTTTTTGTCCGCCAAACAATGCTCGGACATTGCCATTTAAAACAGCTTTCATAACAGCTGTTTGTTTTATCGTATGACCAGATGATTAATCATAAAACAAGTGAAGCAGTTGTTGTACTTTCTTAACCTTATATATAAATGCTTAAAGCAGTCGCTTATTAAACGAAAAAGTAACATTACTTCCTCTCTCTCTCTCTCTCTCTCTCTCTCTCTCTCTCTCTCTCTCTCTCTCTCTCTCTCTCTCTCTCTCTTATCCTTGTGATCTTAATCTTTGAATAATTTCTTGCAACGTGTTATCTTTAAGTTTAAATCACGTGTGGCTTAGTGAACGCATATCTGAAATGCCAAATAGCCCAAATTTTGGTTGTATAAATCCCGAGCGTCAAAACAGGATTTTGACTTTGGCTCTTTGACTAAAACTTGTCAGATCCAAACAAAAGGAGTAATTTGCTGGCAGCTCGAAAAACGAAAAAATAGTACTCGGCAATCCCAATAGCATTAAAAATCATTGCTTCTGTTTTTAGACATATTTTTGAAAATAATATCTTAAACAGGTTGTTTCCATTTATTAATCACTTGTTCAGCTTTACTTGTTATATCGTCTAAACTCCGGGGAACAATCCAATAAAACAAATCAAAACGTCAAAACTTTTACTTCTACAAAAGAAAATCCTCAGACTTGTGCAGTTTGCCAATCGCCGACAAAGCACCATCCCATTATTCTTCAAGTCAATTATTCTGCCTGTTAGTTTCAGCTATTCTGTCCATTGCTAACCGAATGTATGCTGTAGTTAATCAAAATGCGCGTCAATTCCGGCCTTGAGCACCGGCCCCGCCCGCCCCCCCCCCCCCCCC
>JAOEJI010015575.1:0-12425 GCA_025448255.1 Umimayanthus chanpuru | reverse complement strand
ACGTCTCGGAAAACACACTTCCGTTTGTGAGCCAATCTATAAATAACTTTAGTGACTATGACATATCACAAAGCCATAACTGGGAGTGTCCCTCTTTGTCCCCTCATGTTCTCTTGACAACATCCATATGTATCTCTAGCATTATTATTGTAGTATATTTAATGCACGTGTTTAACTTGAACAACAGCTGTCACAAAAAAGGCAGTTCGAGTGTAAAAGGTTCCTCTAGAATAGGAAACAGATTTGTGCTCCATATCAAGCATACATCTACATTGATAATTCTTCCATTGTAAAGTAAATAGAATTTTAGTGATCATATACTCCAGTTTCAACTTAATTTTTTCATATTTTTATTGTATGCACATGTTAGGCATTAGCCTTTGTATTCAATTATTTCTACCTTAAATATGTTAATTTTGTAAATTGTTATTACACATACAGAGCCCTCGTGGAAAGAAAGCTAGAGCTGAAGAGCTAGGCTTCCCTGTTTAAGGCCCTGTTTACATGGAGTAGGGATAACCCTCGTAGTAGGGATAACCCTTCTAGAAGGGACAACACATAGCTTTGCTTTACATGCCAGGGTTATCTCTGGGCTAACTCATAAAACACACACACAGGCTTACAACAAAAACAAATCCGAGGAATTGTGGTCCGATCGAGTATAAATTGCAAATAACCAAACAAAATTTTGCTGGTGGCGCTTCTCTTGTTGCCGTTGGGATTCAGACTAATTAATATTTTCATCGTTTCAATATTTTATTTCGATCTCTCTCATCCAAAGTTACATCGGATCCCAGACTTTTGGCATCTACATTTAGAAATCCAACAGAAGGTAATCCAGCCGTTCTCTCATCCTGCATTCTCTGAAAAAGCTCTCCATTCTGGTACATTGAATCTCTTGAACACGAAGCCGTTGTGAAAAGTAAACAATATTAGCATTTTGCGCGCTTTGGGAAGTAACTTGAAACCACGGAACTTGTCCCTCCTAGAAGGGTTATCCCTTCTCGAGCGTTTACATGGCCTAAACAAACAAAAAGTTATCCCTTCTAGAAGGGTAACCCCAGCAAGCTGGTAGAGTTATCCCTACTCGAGGGTTTTCCCTCCTCTCATGTAAAGGAGACAGAGTAAAACAATTGAGAGAGAAGGGTCATCCCTCCTCCATGATGTAAACAGGACCTAAATAAAGTTACTTACTTACCTACGTACTCATTGTTATTGTGCAAACATTGTAAGAAATTCGGTGATACTTAGCACCATAAACAGGGCACTAAACGAATTCTGACTGTGTCAGTATAACAACAAATTGTGACATTGAATAATGATCTCGATTTAGCTGCTTCAGGGCATTGATAGCGATAACAGAAACGACAACGATAACAAGAATGATGAGTATTGTTCTTGGTAATCATGATTAGTATGGAGAAAAGGATTACTGTAGTACATCCTTCTGAACGTTTCTCAATCCTAATGTAATTCTTGGTTTTCGAAAATAATTTTGTTGTCACCTTCTGTTTCTGTTGCCCTCAAGTACTTGTTTAATGAATTCATAATATGTAGTCGCTGTTGCAGTAGAAGATATAAACATGCTTTTCTGTTTCTATTAGCTCACGTTAAATTTCCAACTGGCGGAAAGCAGGCTTGGTTACTGAGCTGAACTCTATTCTATAAAACGCTTCGTAACCAGGAACTTAAAATGCTAACTAACGAATGCCCGCATATTTTCCATGACAATAATGTGATTTAAAATTAAAATTCACTAATCCAACTGAAAATCTTAAACCATGATTCAAGCATCACCAAAAACGCCGGGGAGCCACTTGATCATAAGGGACGGACCATTAGAAAAGTGATGGAGGAGGGTGGGCCCAAAGCAAAAAGCGAAAATCAAGGGAAAAAAATTCGAGCAGCTTCTGCGACATGAGAAAAAGGTTGATAAACCGCCAAAAAAATTTCTTGCACCGCCAGTTTACAGGAAAAAAGATTCAAGCAACTCAGGAAAGTCCCACCCCTCTCATCAGTTTTCTAATGGTCCGTCCCTAAACTTCGTCCACAAAGTTTTGGGCTTTCTTGCCTTTTGTTTGATTAATTAGTTATTTGTTTAAAAATGAAACGGCAATTGTTAATGTAAACTGTAGTTTAGAATATAACTGTAAGTGTAAATCACATCGTAGATTTTCCAGAGTTGTGAAATAGCAACATGAATAGATAAATAAACACAAATACAAATGGTAAGCTTCGTTCATCATTATCATCATCATTATCATCATCATCATCATCGTCTTCATGGTCTTCATCGCCATCGTTATTTTTCATCGTTATTATCATCATCAATATCTTCATTATCACCATCCTCTTCACTATCATCATCATCATCATCGTAACTGTTATCGTTTTAGCTATCTTTAGCTGTATCTAGCAGCAGCAACTAGATCAACATTGTCTTAGATGCGTATTAAATACACTCCCGAAAGTATGACATGTCCTTACAATGCAATAAGATTGTTTGGTGCTCTTGGTAGCGCCACACTAAAAGTATCACCAAATTTTCTACAATTGAAGGGAAGCATGTGTGTCGGAGAAGCTTTTGCACAGCACAAACGAATCGTTAACGTAAACAAGCTTGAGATGGAGGGTAAATTGCTTTATTTCTTTTTGATTTGCTTTATTTTATTTGATAAAAATACTTTGCAACGACAATTAGGCTGAATCACTTATTTACAATTAATTAAGAATTACTATATTAAAATAATTAAAGATACTGTAAATCTATCTATTTTGTGTTTAAGCAAGGCAGTTATGTAAGGATGATAAAACGTTCAATCGTTTACTTAAATTACACAAGAACTGACTATAAATTCTCGTGGTTTTTCTCAGGTAACAAATGAAACGTGAGAACCTGATGATGACCTAATAGTCGCCGAAAACGTCTAATATTCACAATATTAAAGCTCATGAATCTCATTTGTGTCATTAGGGGAAGAAGGTGTCCTAAAAGCGAAACGAACAAATTTCTATTACAATAACTTTTGCGTGGCCTGTGCTGCTCAAATTAACAGAACAACGGGAACAACATCAAACTTACCACGTTTTATGTAAAAAAGAACGATACGAGAACTGAATAAAGGTAATTTATTACTTGTTCAAAAAATGTCGGAGTAGAATGTGCTGAATGTGTTTCCAAAATACAGTATTACAATTTTCTAATAAAAAATCTTAGTTATGCAATCTTAAAAATACAAGCAGAAAATAACACCTTTAAATGACTCAGAAATGATCATGAAAATTTTGCGCACTCGTTTAACACAATTTGAAACGACGATGACTTAAAGAAAAGTTCTTCAATGTGTTTAGTTTACTCTAAATATTTTTGGGTTTCTGGTTAAAACATATTTCTCTTTCCATACGGATTGCTTAGCAAGCCCTACAATCAAAAATGTCTTATGGTTAATTTTACATCTTTGCAAGGACAGTGTACAGTCATACAACCTCTTTTTAATTCCTTTTAGGAAAAATACCAGATATATTACTTAACACCTGAAAAAGAAGTAAAGATGATTTGTTTTCGAAACTGAGTCGAATTGGTCACACGAAACGCCTAAAAACAAAGGATTCCCTAAAGTGGCACGTTTGTACGAGGCCCATAATTTAGCAGCACATAGTTTTGTCAAAAGTAGTGTTCTTACACAGTAGAAGAAAAATGCCGTTTCTGGCTCATTTTTCCACTTCTACCAAGTCTCAATTTCTCAATCTCAGAATCTCTCAATTTCTCAATTTCTCATTCTCAGAATCTTAAAAAAATCTTTTGAGAAGTCTGCCATTTCAAAAAGAAATACGAATATTTCATTTTGACTTATAGTGTCCAAGAGCGAGAGTGTGTATTCCATCTCCGAGAATAATTCTTTTGTCATCTTCACAGCTCAGGGCAACTTTGTTGATTTTCTCTGTGTAAATATTTTGAGCGCGAGAGCGAATGAAATTCATATTTACTAATTTACTTTGTCTTTCAAACAGACAGTTTTTATAGTCCTCGTGTGTAATTTTATTTTTTATCACATTTTTCTTGATTCCTTTACACTTCTTTTCTTCTTTTCCTTCATGCATCTTATAAGAAAAACGTTTCGCTCTTAACCCAACATATTCGCCAATTATTTTACCCCCAGCCTCATCTCTCATCATCCCGATTACTTTTTTTGTTTTTCGTTGACGCGATTCCTGATTTATGGTTTTTATCAAAATTACTCGTGTCAAATTTTTGATCAACATCTGGAGCTATGTCCTTGTAGAAGTCTTCGGTCTCTATCTCATACATCAGAGAATCAGTGTCTGTGAAGAGAAGCTTTGCCTTTTCTCCATACTTCGGTTTTATGTAGTTGTAATGGAAATCATACATCAGAGTTTTAGATAAATCAAGAATAGCCATTCCGCAATAAACAGGTTTATTGAATATTAGTTTTGTTCGTTTCATGTGAATTGATACGAGATCCGCTTTAAAAATCGTTAAGTGCTGGAAGTTTGGTTTTGCTACTAACTTTTCGGCTTTTCTTCGATCATTTACTAGTCTTATATCAACTCTCTTTCGAATATTCTCCATTGTCTTTCCGAAGACTCTATTATTCATTAGCTTGAAGAAGTCCTTCTCAAAATCATTTTTCGCATTTTTCCTGAGTTCGGTGTTCATCAGAATATATGGCCTCAACCAAGCAGATTCTTTGAACTTGATTCCTCTGTGTATCTTCTTGATCTTGTCACCGAGAGCCACACACTGCTGCAGTGCTTCATGGTGTATCACATACTTTTCCTTATCCCTGAGATTTGGAATCCGGTTTTCAACACCTTCTATTTTGAGTCTTTCTGGGGCAAGTGGATAATCATTATAAAGATCATGAAGTTCTTTTGGGTACTCAAGATCAACTACAAAAATGCATGGGCGACTCTGCCAGTCTTCTAATTCTGAATCGCTCATCCATTCAAAACCTCCGATCGGAAGAGGCTCACACATTGGCCAACCGTAAAGATTATTTACATCTAAGTATATCAAATATATTATCAACGCATTAGGATCAAAATCTTCACCCATGTACAGATCATTTGCATTCCCATATCGTTTTGTTAACATGGAAACTTCTCCACTGATTCCCTCTTCAAACATAAGAAGCATATCAGGATCTGTCAGCAGCTCCAACTTGACTTCTGTTGTCTTCAGTGCTGCGTCCCAAACTAAACCGGGAGAAGTATAATACCATGCTGGATCTAGCTGATAATTCTCCAAGGAAACTTTTCTGTATTCCTCAAAGACATCGGCAAGAAGCAGAACATCAGATTTAAGATAGAGGTCACGATATTCCCCCATGTCCTTCAAATCAAATTGCCTCCAGACATTTTGCGCATGAGCATAATCTTCATTTGAAATATGCTCTTCATTCAATTTCCCAAAGAAATCTTCTTTGGTAGGCAATTTGCTACAAGAGAATTTATCGAAGCAATCCATCCAATCATAGGGATAAACACCTTTCCATGTGACCAAATCAGTTTCCTCACCAAATTCTCTTCTAACGTGATGTAGCTTATCCTTTCCAAGATTCTTCACGAGAGAAGCGAGAGAAGAAGCCATGAATTTTGCCGAATCCAAAAAGCGTGTCTCATTTAGAATCGGTTTTTCAACAATTTCCTCGTGGGCTTCAAAACCACCATTTCCGTTACGTTTTTCAACTTTTATACGTTGCGTATAACTTCCAACTTGAATCTTTTTGCTGAAGGAAATATACCTCTCTTCATTATTTGCAATACAAGTGATATCACCTTCACTTTTCCCAAGATTCTTCACAAACAAATAAGAATCATAACCGCTTAAATTATGAAGGAAGACAGGGGTAAAATCTGGTTTCTTGAATTGAAGATTACAACTGTTATGTGCTGCTCCTCTGAATTTGCCAGTGAAGTGACAATGATCTCTAACTTTAGCAGCTCCGCTGCCGGCGACACCTTTGGTGTTGCTATCATTATTGAGAAACGGATTTCTGCAAATCCAACACGCTTTGCTTTGCATGAATTTTTCCTTGTCTTTTCTTGTGTAAATCATCTTCTTTGGTTTGCCAAGGATTTGATGTATATTGTATATATCCTTTTCAAGTTGATCTACAAATATCTGCATTACATCTTCATCCTCGTTCTTTGCCCTAAAAACAAATGGTTTGGCATGAACTTTTCAATCTCTTCAGAGAATACAATTATATAAGAGAAACCATAAGGTTTATGCTTCTGATATTTTTCAGTGAAGCTCTTTCCGTTGTCGGGTTAACAAGAATCCATGTTTTCAAGAAAAGCCTCAGTATCTGCAAAAACATTAATTGGAAGCTTCCTCAAACGGTTCCAGTTTTTGAAGTATATCTCTGGTTTTCTTGCTTCTCCATTTTTATCTTTCTTTATTTTCGGCATTTCTATTCTTACACACTCTTTTCTTGAGCAGTATTCCTTATGAACCTCAAGCTTTTCATTATTTGGAAAGTGGCTCAAGCATCTTAGACAGAAAACCAAAGCTTTTTCATGTTTTGTGACTTGCTTTGATAATAATCTGCTCAGGTTTTTAATCAGGCAATAATGCTTTTTCCCATCTTCTTCCAGCAATAAAAGATCGATATTATGCTCTTTTTCAGTTCTACTAATATGCAATGGTTGTACACTTCTATTAAGATAAAAAACATTGACAGAAATATTAGGATTATTTTTCTCAAACCTATCAATTTTATCCATCTCCATTGGAAACTCTAAACCCTTCCAGTTAAATTCTTCAGCTTGTTTTCTGAGTTGCTTATCCACTCTTTCAGCATTTTTATCAACAGGGTTCAATGTTCTCGCTACACAGCACTTAAAGCATTCACCATCTTCATTCTTCATGTTAATAACTGCCTTCTTATTGGCAATTGCTTTTGGAAGAGGAATCCAAGAATTCCCCTTCAATGGAACGGAATCCGCCAAATGAATTTCAAGTTTAAGAAGCTCCTTGACTCTCCAATTAGATCCTCTCCTTTGGAATTGCGCCATGTTTTCCAAGACTTCTCCAATCATAACATTCAGAAGCTTCTTCTCATTTGTCCCAGAAAGATTGATCTTTGTTTCAGAATGGAAAGCAGCTTCCACCTTCGTTTCTTCTCCAGTCTTCAAATCAATATTCTTCATCAAACACTTGAGAATCAGTTTGACTTTCACTTCTCTGTTTTTCCTCAGGATCCTCAAGAGACTTCGTTTTGTCACATTAAAGAATGACTTTGGATCGAAACCAGGTTCACCCTCAACAGTGCATTGTCTTGCAAATTTCTTGAGGGCTGACTCTGTTCCAACTAGATCTTTTTCCTGAAGTCTCTTCAAACTCTTCTTCTTTTCTTCTGCTTTTTCTCTGAACTCCTTTACTTGGATTTGCTCCTTCTGCTTCTTTTCCTTCTGCTTTTGCTTCTGTTTTCTATTCTTTCCTCGCTTCTTTTCTCGCTTCTCTTCTGCCTTCCGCTCTTTTTTCTGCCCTTTTTCAGCCTTTATATTTTCCCTCTTTTCGGCTTCAATTCTTCTGAACTTCTTCTTGTCTTTCTTTTGCTCTTCTTTCCTCAGGTACTTCTTCTTGTGTTTTCTTCTGTCTGCTTTGGCGACCGCTTTGAGGCGTTGTATTCTCAAACTGTTTACTAATGAGCTCAACCAAATCGTTTTTCCTTAGTTTGTTGTACCCAGTTAATTTTAAATTCTTTGCGAAAGACTTTAACTGAGGGACTTTTAACTCATTCAAAAGTACCATTTTATAACACAAAAAGAAAAAAAAGAAAATTTTCTCTTAAAATGGAGAAGACATAAAATAATTTAGCGAAGCAGCTACCAGACATAAATGACCATAATTCTTTTGCAAAAATCGTCAAAAATCTTTTTCATGTTGATTTTGTTTTCGGCGAAGCCGGGGACGGAGCCCTCAGTGAATGTTGGTATGAAAGAATAAATGGAGATGGTGAATCTGGTTCTGCTTGACAAGCGATTTCTTCATGCAGATTCAAGAAAATTGTATTCGAAAGAGATGGAGCACTGGAAAAACATATCAGAAAACATATTGAAAAATCCAACAATGACGAAGATTTTGAAGAATTGAGCAGGACAATTTCGATCTACAGGAGTATCTTTCTAAACAAAGCCTTATCAAAGCTAAGGGGTTGTATAGAAAATGAATGTCGAGAAGTCTTTTATGAGAGAGAATTTCCAAATAAAATTGGAAATTATAAATGTATTCACAAGAAGAGAAAATACGAATGCAAAGATTGTGGTGGTTCACAAATATTCCAGCATAATAAGAAAATATACTACTGCAAAGATTGTGGCGGTTCAGGAATATGCCAGCACAAGAAGATAAAATACGGCTGCAAACTATGTAGACCGGCTTCGCTAAAATAAGAAGTTAATATTTCAAAGGAATCTTTTGAAATATGCAAAGCCCGCGGCAAAGTCGTATTTAATCTGCACGAAGTCCGAGATCAAGATCTTTCTCTCTTTTCCAAGGAGGAGGGTTGTGCTCATCTATTCCCTCGTCTTCGCTGTCCTCCCAAACAGGATATTTTCTTCAAAATAACTTTCTTCTCCAAGAACTTCTCTGACAAGAACTTCTTCAGCAACAGAAATGATGCTTTGTGGAAAAGACTCTCCCTTTTTTGTTTTTCCTATGAAGATGTTATCAAGTGAAAAAACTGCTTCACCCTCAAAATTCTTGCCAATCAAATTGTTAGGATTGCGAAGGGGTTTTCTGTATTCTTTCCCATCTTTTTCAAAAAGGTCCCAGAATTTGACATCCATTTTTCCATTTTAACTTCATCTCTGTCATCAACATACTTTTTTCTTGCAGCTTCAAATTCTGAAACAGGATCTGGGAGTCCTTCAATTCTTCCGCCTTGCATGCTGATGTCTTTCGAGAATACACTTCGTGTCATTGGTGCAGGCATGAATTGGTCCTCACGAAAAAACTTTATCACAGCATCATCATCATCTTGAGGTTCTCCAACTTCTGTCAATCATTTTCCTGAAAAATCAGGATTTTCGTGGTCATCCAAAAGAATTCCTCTGCCTGGCGGACCAGCAGGTCCTTGTGGTGCAACTCTGTCTGTGAGATATCCCATAATTGCGAAGCAATCAACTTCAACAATATTCACAGGCATCAGATCATTCCCAGAGACAAGAGTCATGGTTGATCCATTCAGATTTACTCTGCAAGTGTAAGTCTTCTTCTGATTGACATCATAGAAGGGAGTCAAAACAATGTTCATATTTTGTCCACAAAGCCTTGTGATTGTGAATTTTGTTGACCCAAGAGCTGTGCTTGTGTCAGTACCGACCTTCATTCCAAATTTAAATAATTGTCCTTTGCTTGAATCAAAACCAAGATCAACAGATGAACCAATTGTCTTCAAAGATCCAACATATTTCCCCATGGAAGCTAAGTTCCCGACTCCCTTAAGAATATCATCAACATACTTCTTGTTTGCTGCATTTTTTTCATCAGCACACTTCTGGAGATTTGTAAGTTTTTTGTCTTCCGCATCATAGTTTCCGTCAGATGTTTTCTTGAAACCTGGGCCTGGAGGACCAGGAGGCCCTGCCGGTCCTGGGGTTGGCCATGAATAGTTTGGTCACTAACATCATTGAATAAACCCATTTTTGACTTCTCCAGAAAAGTTCTTTGCATATCTCTTTCTTGGCTTATCAACATAAAGAAAAGAATAAGGTTCTCTTGTTGCGCTTTCATATTGCTCTGGTTTGATGTCAAGTTGTTTTGCTATTGCGCTTTTCTTCCTTGTATCCTGAGCGTCAAAGAGACAAAAGTGAGAACAGTTCAAGAGAATATCTTTTGGCGTTTTGTAGAAGCTCTGAGATAGATATATGACACTAAAGTTGTTATTTCTTCCGCGGATGAAGTAGTCAATCAATCTGTTTTGCTTCTCACAAAGGAAATCATCAAACACAACCAACTTTTGGTTTCCACTTGGTAGCTCATCAAGTGGAGCCACTTCATCATTGTTGCACACCATGACGTCATAACTGACTTTTCTTGAGACTTCTTGACGTCTGTCGCGCAAATATTGATACTTTGGCTGCTCAAGAAACTTCGCATAAAGATAAATCTTATCATTCTGAATAAGAGGCTTCAGAAGAATATTCATCAACAGATTTGTTTTTCATGCTCCGCTTTGCCCGCAGATCAACATCCTGAAGGGTTTTTCTGGCATGTAAATATATCTCTGCCTGAAACCATTGTCGCTGCTAGTGAAACCGGCTCTGCTAGAAGCATCAAAACCATCATAGTTTGCCAAAGATAGTCCATTTTTGTTTACCATTTTTCTTAATTTTTAATCTTTGTCAAGAAATCTTCAAGATAGTATAGTTAAGATAGTTAAGATATCTTGAAGATAGTTAAGATATCTTTAAGATATCTTGAAGATAGTTAAGATATCTTCAAGATAGTTAAGATATCTTGAAAATATCTTTATCAACCACTAAAATGGACTTGGAAGATTTTATGAAACACATTATTCCAAAGATTAAAGCTGGAAGATCTATTGAAGCTGTTCGCCATATTATCAAAACTGGACAATATGCTGAACAAGACAGAAGACAATCCTTGAAGGAAACATTTAAACCTATAACTGATGAATTGGAAAAAGTTGATGAAGGTATAGATGAGTTAAAAGAAGAGTTGAAGAATCTCAAAGCTATTGAGGGACCCCCTGCTCTGCCAGCAATAGGACCACAACAAGCTGTTATTGTGGGAAAGAAAAAATCAAAGAAAAAGGTAGAAATTGGTATTCATGATGTAATTGATCCTGAAACTATTGACATTATCAAAGCATACGGATATCCAGAACCAATGGAGTTACTTGATTCAAGAGACCCGCAAAAATTTGAAAAGGTAGCAAGGAACGTAGGGAAGGAACTCAAAAGTCTTGGTGGAAGGAAACGGCATGTCAAAGGTGATGAGAGAAAAAGACTTTACGAAGATTCAGATGCTCTGAGAGAATACAAGAAATTGATTGAAGGTTATCCAAAAAATATTAAGCCTTCTAAACATGGAAGTGGTATTGGGCGCTCTGCTCCCCTAGGCGGTGCCGTGTTCTACTATAACAACCCAAGAGATCTTTTTGACAGACTCGAGCTTCTTGACGGCTCAATCAGAGCAGGAAATAATTCCGCAAAAAATGAATTCTCAGAAGTTGCACATACTCTTCATAAACTTGGATTATTCCCAAGTGAAGTCTTGAATTCTCTCTTGGCAAAGTTTATTGCAATATAATAAAATGAAGAGAGGTTTTGAAAGATCGATACAAATATCATCTATCAACAGGGAGAAATCAGGTGTGTCAAAACCTTAAGATTTTGTCATAAAGTTCACTCCTGCCCTTGAACTTTCAAACGATATGTTTCACGAAATCGCAATGTATAAAGTTAACATGACTTACTCATGGCATAACATCTCAAGCTTCTACAAGAATGACACCATCAAGTATAGCCCTGATTCTGGTAGCACATGGGTGAAGATAACATTTCAAGATGGGAACTACAGCTACGATGATCTGAATGATGTCATAAAGCAAGACGTTGAGAATAATAAACATGACCTAAAGAAGATTAAAATTTCATTCATTAACTCACAGTACAAAGTTCTCATTGGCCTCAGTGCAGGATATCAGTTAGACTTGAGAGGATCAAAATTCGGGGAGTTAATTGGTTTTGAAGAGAAGCGTATTGAAAAGGAGGAAATTGGCTCAAAACTTCCAAATATCGCAAACAGCATTGATGTGATATACTTAAACACTGATGCAGTAAGCGATTCTTTGGTGGATGGGATTTCAAGCAATACCCTTGCTGTTATCCCTACAGATAATTTGAGGCGCTCCTTTCCATTCACATTCCACCCTCCAATTAACTGGCTGTTAAATCCTGTTTCATCCAATCGTATACAAAGTATGTTTTAACGTAATTCAGCTGTAGAAGCTGCTACGTTTTTAACTTAATAAAGTACTTACTTACTTACTTACTTACTTACTTGAGAGACGCTTTAAATAGGCCGATAGATCTGAATGGAATAGACTGGTATCTCGAGTTAGTTTTGAGGTCAACGCCAAAGAATTAGGACTTTGTCCCGCAACAAATTTATGACTTCTCATAAAATATGGGAAGACATAAATACAGGAAAAGAGAAAACGAAATAGACCAGTGCTTCGCTCAAAGTGATGAAGGTTTGCTGGAGGATGTTGCCAAGAATTTAACCAAAAAAGCTGCAAAAGCAGCCTTGAAAAAGGTGCAGAAAAAGCTGGAAGAGAACTTGCAGATAATATTTTTCGGAAAACAACGAGGCAAAGCCCGGTTCGTAGTACCGAAATAATAAGTGGACTGTATCAATCTCCAGAAAA